>JAIPRN010001794.1:0-39068 GCA_025469175.1 Geopemphigus sp. TES_GeoC_2020
TATATATATAATTTTTTACCAATAGAAACGAAAAAAAAATGATAGTTATAATAATAATAATAAAACCAGAAAACACCCTCGACGTTCGACCCGATAGATCGATTATCGGTTTAATAATAATTAAACAACCGCGACGATTTATCGCGCGGTCGCCCCAGGCCTAACGTGACGGCGAGACAGTTTACCGTCTCCCTCGACGTATACGGTAAGGCATAACTTATTCCGATGAGTACGATACACGTAATATTGATGTAGTTCGTGTAACTACGTATAACGTATAACGTCTGAAATAGAATAACAGGACGACGACATATATGTATATTTAATGCCGTATAATATTCGACGTTTCCCGAGTGGGCATATATATATTGATATATTGTGTGTGTATGTGTAAAGAGAACTGACTACTAAAATCGAACTGTTTGAAAGTGAGGGGGGGGGCGCACACGTAAATTGTCACGGGACAACGGCGAAAAAGGTCGACGTTGCGTTTAAAACGCGCGTAACGTCGTATGTCAGTAAACGCGATAGTCTAGACGAACGTTGGACGTGAACTACGCCGGTACCAGTATACGTTACGCGCCATATTATTTTGCGAAAATTTGAAACATTTGACACAGAGAACATACGGACGTTAGGGTAACGTGTACACGGACGACATCAACGACGGACGACAATATTTTACGAACGTTTGATTGTTCATAATCGAATCAGCTATAGTATACGAGTATATGTGTAAACACGTATGGACGGACGCTCGCCAACGGGCTAAATTCCCGGTTTCTGTACGCGTTTTTTCATTCCAATTTTCTAATTTACAACTAACGTAAAAACACACGTGTATCACGAAAGACGCGTCGTAACGGCCGTAACGTTTTCGCGTTTATCTCGTAATTTTGTCTACGCTAATATGCCTGTACAAACGATCGAAGAGTTATTATTATACATTAACGTCGATAACCGCTGCAGCGAGTCGAATCAGGGCGGACGGACATACTGGTCTATGGATATCTAAAAAGCCGATTGAAGTTCTAAATTAGTTTCACGTTTCCGACGACCGCACGAGTGTTTTCATTTTCGATTCGTGCTCACCGGAACGTTTTTCGTTGATAACGAAATAACAGTATAAATTAACGTGTTAGTACGCAGTGATACGAACGTGTATATATATATTATTATTACTGATGGACGAAATTAACAAGTGATAGACAATTGTTTAACATATCTTTTTAAATTCGAGGTAGTACCTAATGTCATAGGCAACGAAACTCGTCGAGTAGTTCGTGCACTGTTACACTTAACTAGGTTGGTGTATCATCCTTTGTGTAAGTTATTTCGAGGCGACCGTCGTATAAATCTTCTCGTATAATTTTTTAAATAAGCCGGAGTATAATGTTTATTCAACGGACGCAATAATGATTATTGATTGATATCGTATCGAAATACTCGAGGCTATTTATAATGACCTTCACAATTTATAATAATTTTACTCGAAATATGTTTCATAATTTATGCGCATAATAATACAGTTTAACATTAATATAAAACTTTCTATATTTCATTGTTACGAATATCGTTCGAAACAAGATGCCCGTATTAAAATCAAAATAATCACATGTTTTGATCTAGATGAAAATCTAAAATCTTACGACTGGATTTCCATATTAAAAATTCTTTCACAGCTCGTTTTAAAATACGTTTTTTCGTAATTTAATAAGTATAGAGTTCCGTTGTTTTTTTTATTTTGTATTCCCTGTACCACTCGCTCGTTAACATTTTATCGACATTTAACGGCGATTCTCGTCACAAAACGTTATTCTTATGTACTATGAGAAAATATTTAAATTAAAAACGTTCGCGCCACAAATTCTGGTTGGCGATATGTAACATAAACGTTAATAATCGCGTCGCGTTCCTCGACGTTATTGTACATTTAGACCGCTTCGAGAGGCATCGATGATATTTTACTTTTTTTTTTGTCACCGTAAACGTTGTAGTAATCAACATTGTACGCGATGAAACAGCCGCAATTGGAGTTTACGCTTTTTAAGATATTTTTTTTTAGATGCGTCGTTTAAGTATTATTTTTATACAAATCGATAAACAAGCGGCCTGAATTTCACGAATTTGGTCTACATAAATATATAAACGTATACACGTAATATATCGGATATTATGGAAAATTCGACGAACATAAAAGTGATTATAAGGCCCGCGAATAATAAACGCGGAAACAAATCGTGTACTTCGTTTGTATCGCGTTGTTATCCAATGATCGAGAAGCGTGTTGGTTTTATCCATTTAAACGACGGTTAGGTATTCGCCGTGTAGTGTACACGGTTATTTCGTCGAGATAAATGGAACTATTGGCCGAGCAGGGCTAAATGTGAGTAAGAAGCCTATAATCGATTGTTTGTAACGATACTTCACGAAAATTTATTTATCCATCACGAGCGTGGTCGACTATAATGCTGTATAGTTAGTTCAAAGGTGAGTTTTAATTGTATCGAAACGAAAAAACAACAACAAAAAGAAAAACGAGTCGTGACGTTAACTTTGTTCGCAATCTTCGCGCCAACTAAATAATCCGTTGCTTACACGGTACGCTATTTTAAACGATCCTTTCCGACGTAAAATTATAACGTTCGAACAACGTATATTACCGCGAGATTATATTTATTTTAGACATTTTTATCACAAAGTTTTGACAAGAGCAAATCCCGAATACTAGAAAAAATACGTTATTTCACCTAATTCGAGTAAAATATATAACATTTACGAATACGTTATTTTTGTTTTTATGTAACATTGTTATTACTAGTTGGGTGTAGAACGTATACATTATAACGCCATTAAATTAGGATTATAATCAAAATTGTGTTCGTAATAAAATGTAACGTGTCGGTAATATTCTAGTCTATAATTTGATTCGATTTTTGAATCATGATTAACTTTCCAATTTATTATGTTGCAATTGTTACGAAATGTCGACACGCCAATACAAACCAATTTGAACGTGGTTAGCGGTATTTTCAATTGATGTGTGTACGCCGTACATGCAGAAGCGTCTTTCGTAATTTGTTTCCGACCGATATTTTTCAATTATTCAAACTACGAAACAAAAACGTTTAACGATTATTACATACGGTCGGTAGTTTCGTCGGGACATTTGTTCGGGTCAAACATTTCGAATACAACTCGCGACGAATCGCACCGTTTGGACAGGTATTATAATAATTCGCGTTTTGTACTTCCGTCTCTTCGTTCATTACTCGTCGCCGGCACGCGCTCGAAAGCTTCGTCGATCGTTTAATTTTCAAATAGGTTGTACCGGCGCCAGGTGTTGGTGCCTACAGAAATTATTATCGGCTATCTACCGATTGTCCCGCGGATAATGTCGCGGTGCTCTTCGAAGCGTGGTCGTCAAAATAATTAATTAAAACGTCAATTTTTCGTGCGTAGAGTGCGTCGTCGCTCTAAATCGCGAGCGTAAAAATTGATACACGAGTGGGACATTACTTTCGGTAAAACCCCTAAAGGAAGTTACGTGAAATCCGACTGGAATTGTTACCGAGTTTCGCCGGGAAAATGCGCGTGACCACTACGAGAACGTACGTTTCGAAATCAATTAGATACGCCTCAAAAATACACCTCTTTCCTCGGATGTAGGACTTCTAGAGTCGTTGCAGCTCTAAATCAGGTTCGGTCGAAACGTTTTCGGTTCGGACCGTAAATATCCATTGCGTAGATACGTACGTTCGTATATACATGTCCGATTATCGCGGGATAAATAAACGAACGGGTCCCGGTTGGCGACCCGACAGCTGTGTACGCGGACATTACGGTGTTGGGACACGTCGCGAAGGATATGTTGCAGAAACACAACGACAACGACGGGACGGCGCGTACGGTTCGGTTCGGTTAATTTTTTCCCGACACTTTCGCCGTCTCGCGCGAGTACAAATCCCCCGACGCGCGTACGACCACGCGAACCCCTCGGGAAGCTCCCGCCGCGGAGTTGGTGCCCGAGCGGCTTTGGCGGCGAAGGGTCGCGGGGTAATTAAAACAAACAAAGCCGGAACGGGAGAATAATATCGTCTCCCCGTTTCCGCTCTCCGGGAGTAATAATATAATTCGTATTACGCGCGCGCATAACGCCGCCGCGTTTTCTACGCCGGCGTGTGCACGAACCGTGCCCCGTTACACCCGAAAGGTAAACGACGAGTTGACGACGGAGTTCACCACACGGACGTCCGCCGCGTGTATATGTAGATGGACACTTACAGTTTCGGGACACGCGAGCGCGTGCGCGCGTTAATCGTAATCGAATTAAACGCGGCAAAGCAGATTAGACCGACGAACCGATTTCTCTGGATCGGCAAAGATGCGCGCGCGTGGTACGGTGTATGTAGAACGAGGGGGAAAGGACGGACGATCGTGTAGGCTCTGTATGTGCGTGTGAGGGGGGGGGGCGAGAGTGAGGTAGAATTACTACGAGGACGTATAATAATATATATTATTATAGTCGCGTTTCTAAACGGTCTGTTTACACGTCGAGTTCGTCGAGGGTGAATGTGTTTGTCTCGATGTTGTCGAACCGTCGGTATATATTTAACGCGTCTTGACGTTAAGCTGTTTCGGTACACGTTAAACGAAAATGTTGAAAATTTCTTTTGGGTGCAAACGACGAAAATCAAAAAGTATATCGGAGCAAGGTGTAGGCTACTTTAATTTCTCGTTTAAATCAAACACCGTAGGAAAACTCAATGCAAGAACTTTCCCCCGTCAATTCGTCCATATGTCCCTAAAAATCGCTTTATAAAAATCTACTAAATAGTTGTACCGAATAATGAGCACTCCCTACCGTCTTACCACGAATTACCCGTTTCGTTTTTTTTTTCTACAAATAACCGTTTTTATGTATAAAACTGTATATAAATACGCCACAACTTTCAGGTCCGACAATAATGACGTCCGATAAGTCGAAGTACGATTTTTTAAAAATGATTGTCGTTATCGTAGTATTCAATTTTTCGAACCCTCTTCCGTCTAACGGGCACCAGCAGGCAAACCTGTGTGCGTCACCGATCGCGTGGATGCCGAAATGGCCGTTTGAAGCACGCGCGTTTTCCTGAAACCGGCCCCGGGGAGACCGCGTGGTCGCTACGTCACGATTATCTTGCAATAATACTAAACGCGTTCGATCAATTTTCGTTGTTCGTTAGTCCGCGTCATCCCGCGATAAAAATAATTTGTTCTTTCGGTCGTCGGTACAATAGATAGTAAAAATAGGTTCTAAACGACAAAACGATATTCGACGCAATAAAACGGTTTTTCTTTTAAGAAAAAAAGTGGAAAAATAATCGTAATCCTTATATTGGAATCAGTTTCGATCGGTAGCGCTGAATGTTACTGGTCGCGTTTCGGAAGAACACGCGGACAGGCCGTAACGACGATAAGTGGCGGCTACGAGTGAACTGCACACACACCATAATGGTGGCAGTCATTCTGTTTAACCGTGTTATTAACCGCCGCGACTTGTCGAACATAAACGCGGTTATTTAGGACGTTTGCCAGAAACGTTTAAAGAGCGATTTCGACGGGCCGGCGGTCTCCGCGTAACCATTCCGCCGCGGGATGTTGTGAATCGTCGTTCGAATCGTCCCGTTCATTAGGTACATTTCCGACCGCCAATTAAAATTGTTTACAAAGGCAATCGACATTTACCTGTTTCGCCGTTAACACGCGGGTTTCCCAATGAAATCGGTAGTTCCGAAGGCGTTCGTCAAACATCTCGAGTCGCAGACGCGCCTCCAGTTATTCGTAATTATTATCTTTATTATTATTCGTAATATTTATCTGAGAAGTCTAATCGTTTTCCGATTATTGTTACCAAACACTCCTATAATTGTCTCAAATACGTACAAAAAGCGGTATTGAAATCTTAAGTAGAAAACTCGTCCAGACATTAGACGTTTTAATTCGTTACAATAAATGTCGAGAATTCCGAAACTCTCGGGTTTTATTTTTAATATTACAACGTAATTACGTAATATTTACGAGTAATTCTATTCTTTAGATAATGATACACACGTTTTGAACCGAATGAAAAAAGAAAGGACGAACTTATTTTTCAAACACCGTAACGAAAACCAAGTAGAAATATTTATTAAATATAAACGTTTGATTTGTTTTTTTACATATAAATAAATAATAAAATAACGTAAAAAGTATTAACTATAATATTTTTAGGAACCGATTTATTTTATATCATTGCACACACATTTATATATAAATTATTAATATTTATTACATGTCATTCAATATATATATAAAATAATATGCCGTTCAATTCATTTGCTTTTTCTCACACGTCGGTTACCATTATATCGATTTACAATTGTGTATGTCTTGAGAACCATAAAAATCTATTATTGTTATTTGTTAATATACAACAATAATAAGTATAATAACGAATCAATTGGCACGTCAAGTATTGGATTTGGTATCAATAAACCATTATACGAAAAATAGAACGTGGTTTAGCGCTATTACGAATTCAAATTGTACAAGAATAGACAATGTTCGTACGCAGTCAGTATTTTCACGTAAATATAAAAATTGTTTGTAGAAATAATAAACAGATTTTCCATTCTATTGTCGATTTATAGAATATAACGTGTACGTAATTACGTATAACGACAAGCGATTCGGTTTTATTGAAGACATAAACGTCACGTAATTTAGTTATTGTTTTAAACGGTATTTGTTTCACTCCATATCGAAATAAATATCTTATAATAATGACGATAAAAAAAAATTGAAATTCCGTTGGCTCATGACGAAATAATACAACGAAGGGTCTGTAAACGGGTTTTCGATTATTTATTAGGATAAGTATCGAGCAATATAAAATAAGCGAAGTGTATCGATATATGTAACCACCGATTAGGCAATTACATTTTTCAATAACTATAAACGTAAGCGTACCATCATTAACCATTCATTTCCCCCTTCCCCGAAGGTCGTAGAATAATAAATTCAATTTTCGTTGTTCGATCCACAAGATGTAATGGGAAACGTATAACACGATATTACAATTTCGTAACGTACTGACGATGAACGCAAATAAAATGTATAATCGAGAGAGCTAAATTATAATTGAAAATTATTTCTCGATGGTTGCAATTTTTCTTCACAATTGCCCAAAATATAACGAACGGTGAATGAAAACCGTTCGATAAATACAAATTATACTAAAATATTGCGACGTGTCACAATCAACGAAATTAGTGGAATATAGTATAAAAAATTAATTTTATAGAGTGCATTGTTATGAAACATTGCCCTAAGCGTAAATTAGACAAACACTTATCCGGAATCAGAGTTACATTTTTACATAAAAGTATTCGATCGTAAATTTGTTTACCGTAATTATGAACGGTGATCAATGACGCGTAAACATTTAACATTGAATTAAACAATAACAACCTAATCCTACGCACCTTTTAATAATTGTACGATGATACGTTTTATGAGGTACATATATTAAACGTTAAATGTATCGTATTCTCTACAACAAACCAAAAAAAAGCTCGCGATAATTGTCAGAATTGTTCCAAAAAAATAGTTTTCAAACTTCATAATATAATAATACGTATAACGTGTAATTGCCACCCGTAATAATTACGTTACGCGTAACGCAATTTTTTTAAAAAGGAAAACCCCCAGTTCTTTGTTAATAGTTCCTAGCCGACGAAGCTGATCGCGTCTCAATCGGCTGTCGTTGACTTGTTTCGTGCCTATAAAAATATTCCACGTGTATAAGCGCACGCGCAATAAAAGGAATGGAGAATATTCGCGCTATTTAAACATCGGAACGTGTAAATATCTGAGATATTGTCGACATAATCATTTCGCGATATACTCGAGGCGTGTAAAGCCTCGGATAGATTTTGTGCGGCGCCTCGAGTGGTGGTTCGACATTGAACGACGCCCGAATTAGTGGCATTTTTACGATGATAAAAAGCAAACACAGAGACGACCCGCTAGTATCAAGTTATTTCCACCGTGATGGTGAAAATCGTGTGTGTGTCGCACACATCATCGTCGGTGCCATAAAAACTTACATATATATATATTTCACGCTGGTTTTGCTCAAGTGCAGTGTATAATAATAATAATAATAATAATAATAATAATAAATAATATCTTGTGCCTCGGGAAAAAGGTATGTTTAATTAATTTTGATCAACAAGAAAGGAATGTGTTTGCCAAGGTTTTAATGAAACAACTGTATTAAATTCCGAAAGGTGGAAAACCCGTTTTCACCCGCACACATATATGCTCGCGTTATTTCGGGGTGTGGTGAGGAAACATATACGTGACATGTGCGTTCGCTAAAATTATTATCACCCTACAGGTCATAGTGTAGGTATGTGTGTATATATTTGTATACGTACGTGTGATTTGTGTATAAGTGTACGTGTGTTTGTGTGTCTTCGTGAGTGAGGGAGAGAGAGAGAGAGAGAGAAAGTGAATGAGAGAGACAATATAGAGGGTTCCCGACGTTATTAATGTCAACAACCCCAACGAATGGATTTTTCGACGACGATCCGTGTTTTATCACTTGGCCAAAAAAAAACTTTTTCTCAAACAGTATTGTTGCGCCCTTAAAAAGGATAATCTAGATTTACTCGATCGAAGAAAAACTCATAAGATTAACTTTACATTTTCATATTATTACTTTTTATCTACAAAATGAGTAAATATAAAAATAGCAATGAATGTCAGCGTCCAAAAACTTTTTACTAATAAATGTATTTTTTTACGAGCACAAATTCAATATTTATTTGAAAAAATACGATAAAAAATAACAACAAAAGTTACCAACTTGACTTAAACATATATATACCAAATATGATCAACGCGATTTTATCAACAACAATGCAATTAATATATTTGATTACAATAATAATTACGAAATTTAAAATCGATTATTTATTATAAATTATTAAAGGCTTGTTGATTATATAACGTTTAAAGCCATGAAAAAATCGTGCATATGCGCTCAAAATATAACGTAAAAGTTATTCTAATTAAAATAAAAATCACGAATCACAAAAAAGATATATATATATATATATATATATATATATATATATACGTAGCATCTCGTATTTTATATATATATATATATAAAAGATTATTGGTGTCAGTAATGGAATCCTTGTTAATGATGAGTAACGAAATTGTAAGAACCGTGATCATTTTTTACCGTGTCATTTTCAAGTCATTCTCTTAACGATAACTTGACAGGAAAACGAAGATTTGAGAGATGGATTTTATATATATTTATTTATTAGTTTACGAAAAAGCTTACCGAAAATCCTCGGTGTCTATAGCGGTAAGAAACCAACACCTTTGTTGGACATTTTAGATATTCGATTTCGTATTGACGTAACGATTTTTACTATTTTATCGAAACCCGACGCATTTTTAATGATAGAAACGTGTTCGTTATTAGATGTTACAAACTTGTAACATTCTTTTGCGTTTTACCTATAAAATCTAGTAGTAGTGTTATGATATTATAAGGCGAAGAATACTAATCGATCGTACTTCTCGAAATTATTTTAAAAACGATCAAATTAATAATAATGATACGAGTGCAACGTATAGGCAACATACGTGTAAATATACAATCGATTTGGTCATACACGTGTCCATTTGAATATTAATGTAATACGTCCTACCGAATAAATTCCGAAAAACCAGAATTATAGTTGTTTTACGGACTACACTATTATTAATATAAATAATTGTAACGAAAATTACCGTTTCGATAAAACGTTACGGAATACTAAGTCACTTCCAGTAAACATGTTATTGTTTTCGAACGGATAGGTACTGTATCGAAGGTAAAAATGTTTCCTTTCACAGCGACCATAAATTCTAATGAATTATTATTGTTATTCGATAATTATAAAAGTTCCGTACTTAAGTTAACAAGAAACTATGGAAGCGAAAATAATACACCGATATAAGTTTCGAAATGGAGAGAATTGTATCAAAATACTGAACGAAGCTGACAACGTGGCAACTAGTTATAAATAACGACGAAACAAGCGCGCTAGTTTATATTTAACTTCGAATACCGGAACATTACCAACACACGATTAATTAACGTAAACGCGTTGTACGACGATTATTGTCGATTGTTTATGAACGTGTATTTTATTTGTTATACACGTTGAGCTCCTTAGTTTTTTCGAATTAAGGGTCCGCGTACTGTGCGAAAATAACGATTCGATATCGACGTTTACACGTCCCGATCGATACGTCCCGTAATTAATGTTTAAACGAACTCGTACAATTTATGGCGTCGCGCTTGGCGAAGACAATATATTCCCGACGGAAAATAGAAACTCCGGAGCTCAAAAAGAACCGCCTCGAACATTGGTCATGATCGGCCGATTCTATTAGTGTAAGCGATCGTTCGAAAACTTTACGCCATTCTTCGCGCTAAATTCGCCCTCTTGGAATATCGGATTTCTCCGCATCTCTTCCACACCATCGTCAAAATCCGACCATCCCCTCACACGGCCCACCCACCATTCCCCCGTCCCGTAAATATATACATACGTAGGTATACAACGCAACGCTGGGATTTAGCAGGGTGTCGTATAATCAGTGTCATTGCCGTGATGGATTAGGGGTCTCTTGGAACCGATGAATGGTTTTGTATTTGGAATGATACAAAACCTTGTACCTCAACACCGTCGCCGTGTCGTTCGAATGGAACGATTGAGTTATTGTCGAAGAATGATGCGGCGAAATGGCTATGACGCTTTTTAACTTTTACCCCTCCGGTGAATGTCGTATGCGGTTCCGGATGCGTTTTTTTTTCACTTCCCGAGTGGCTTCAAGCTGGGTGGGTTGACTATAGGTTACGAAAAAAAAAATAATAATAATAACAGTAGCCGCCGTAAGTTGTGGAGGTGTGCGTGAGAGTAGGAAAATTATTAAATAAATAATAATGGCGAAAACGGACGGAAGGACAGCCGCGCCGCAAAAGGTGCCCGGAATAAATTCCGGAGGAAGAGGGCGTCAGTTTTTCGACTATAAAGGTGGCTAGAGTGAGAAGAGCGGCTTTATATTACGACGTTAAAAATGTACATCCCTTAGCCCTAATAAGAAATGCCTGCGGTATTTAAGGGGTAAAATACCCTTTAAACGCACTTTTCGTGGTAATTGCTTGTTTAGCCGTGTGAATTAAAAAACTCGCTCCTCCGCTTATTATGTAATACAAGAGAATAACTATTTATTCAATCGCGTAAATTTATTCGTACAAACTTAAAAGACGGATATATTTTAAAACATACGAACGTTTGACGCAGCGAAATGGAAAATCATTAATTAATTTTTATTTCGCTCGACTATACGCCTAATAAAAAAATATTTAAAAAACGAAACTATTTTTACGAAAACGAAAATTATTTCGAATAGGACACGTAAAATAATAACTTTAGTTTTCAGTATCGAACGCGTAATAAATTTTAGTAAAATATATAGTTGTAAACGAGTCGTATTTCGTTTATTAAATAATTTTAACTGGCGAATATAGGAAGAATGTAACGTTCATTAATGAACGAATTTTGGAAAAATAAATTACCGCAATTTTACGATTATTCTTTTTTCATAAACATAACGTCGTCATTTTCAATCACGTTTGGTCGTTACGCGTTTTGGTATCGTATCCGAGTTCTCGGTTTGTGCTTAATAATTAAGGTATTAATATTTCGTACAGATCCCCTTAAGTAAACGCGTTTCGAACGCCTCCGATCGGAATAGTTGTCAGTGTCAAGAAAACAAGTGTCACGCGGTGGTATTAGACACGAATGGGTCGGTGTGCTGTACATGGCGCGTGGGCGTGGGAAAGTGGGGCGCCCGGGGAGGGGGGGATTAATATCACTGGAAGACCGGGACGCGGAAGTTTTCAAATATACTCGCGGCGACGCAGAAGAAACGCAATTAAAAACTAATTAAAATTCAATCGACCGATTGTTTTCATTATGTTCAATCACGGGCAGTACCCGAAGTCTTTTTCCAGGGTCGCCGATCAAACGAAAAACTTTCGAATGTCGGTATTTACAAAGTTTCCCCGCTCCTAGCCACCTCGCGTTGAAACATAAGAAAAGCCAGCAATTAATAATCCAAATGAAACGGCCGAGCGGAGGTCGGAAACTTTTTTCCCTTTCGTACACTATCTCCGTATTACTCTTTCTCCGGTTACGCGGAGACCTACACTTCCCTCCCTATCCCACCACACCTCAAACCATCCCCCACCCAAACCCGCCCGCCAGACGAACAATTAACAATGGGTTTTAAAGAGATAAAAACTAAATTAGAAAAGCTGCCGCGGCTCGATAAACGCGATGAAGAACTGCCGTTGTTATTACATTTTATTATTTGTCCCTAAAAACGGTTTCAATTAAAATTTAACGAGAAAGGGTGAGAACTCGGGGTTATTTTAAATACCTAAATAATGTTCCTGTAAAAAAGATATATCCCGAGACGCACATTCGGACTATTCGCGTTTTCTTCTATAAATCGATAACGTAACCGCAAAGAATATTGCTATTCACTTGCCGCAGTACTGTTAGCGTAGGGTTTACTTTTAACGATGGTTGAATAGGAATAAAAATTATACACAAAAACTCGTTGTAACGATTTAACTATTTAAAGTTTAAAAAAAGTATGAACATTTTAATCGTAAACGGTATTTTAAAATTTGTATTTTCGTCGCTATAATAATTAATTGTTAATTGATTGATAAACGCGTAGAGTTAGAACTTAGATGAAATGTTATGGTGTTTGTAAATGGTAACGTAATCTAAATATGTTTATAGTGAAATTTATTTCGAAAATCCCTATTCAATCGTAAATCAAAATTGCCTATCTAGTTTATAAATACGTTGTTAACGGCTAAACTTAAATAAAACCCACATTGATACGGAAAAATGATAGAAACGATTTTTTTAATGGCTGACGCTATTCTTAAAGGTAATATTAACTTTGTTCGACGATAAATTGTGAGTTATCATTTAATACGATAATTATTACGTAGTTTATATTTAAATACCGCCTTGTCCAATTGTACGCGATGATAAATATTGAGTTTTTATAATATCGAATACTTGTTTTTCGAAATTTTAATATATATATATATATATATCAATCATTAAAAAATATAAAAACTATGTATAGTAATTAAAAACAAACAGTTTTATACGATTATTATATTATTATATTCTCTTGTATATATATATAGAAAAAAAAAATAAATTGTTATATTAAATGTATAAAACTGATTGTAAATAAAAAAATTTAATACAAATATACCTGTTGACATAAATCGATATATACATATATACATTTTCTTACTTTTTATAAATTTTTAAATATTACGAGTTTTTATTTATATTTTAAGTTTTATTTATCATTTTAGAGATTGATTTTATTATTTTGTATAATTATTTATATTATATATTACTTATAAAAACATGTATTTTTAAATTAATATTACAAATAGTTGTATATTAAATAACGCTTATTTAACAAAACGTATATTAAATATTATTTACGCTTTTTTTTAATTAAATATAATTTCGGCGTTTAAAAAATGAAAAATACATTTATTTTAGTTTAGCGATGTCACTACTTTATTCATAATATTGAGAATTATTAATTTGTGTTTTAAAGAACTTTACAATTTTAGTTATTCGAGAAAGTTTATAATAAAGTAAACAAATAAATAGCGAACTTTCACGTAAATCTTGGTGAAAAGCTAGTGTTGAAAACTGCAAACTTTTCTCAATACAATATTCATAAAACGCGTATAAGATGTTTAATGCTTAGCTCATTCGCGTTGTTTCCAAATTACTATCACATCAATTATAACTGTTATTGCTCAATTTCAATTTTGTTTCAAAATTATTTATTACATTATTACATATACGAAAACGTGTTATTTTCGTAAATGAACCCCAAAATACAATATATTAGTATATTATATAATTTACTGATGGTTTTCATATGCATACTGTTTTAGCTAGAAATTTATTTCAAAACTTTGAAAATACCTAAACATTAATAGATCAACTACTAGATGACTAATAACGAATTACTTTTGGCCCCTAAATCTTTAAAATAACTCGCATAATACATACCTTAAATTAATAACACATTGATTATACACTATACCTATGTCACCAATAATATTTTCGTTCACTCTTAAGGGAAAAAAAACAATTAAACAATTCGACCAAAAGTAATTCTACAAATAAATCGTTCGTCGTAATATTTATCGAAACTAAGATTACAAAATGGCATTAAATTTACTCAAATAAGCATCCGAAAGAAAATAGTAAAATAAACAATTGTTACGCGCAATTTCTTCGAAAAGGTAGAAAAATTGAAAAATCGTGTAAAGGATCGACATTTTCAGTATTATATATTAGTGTCGTTCAATAAGATGTTTCCAATATAACGATTTATTGTCCCTTTTAAATTTGAATCATAACCCTAACATTTCTATCTGAGTAATTCACTCGAGCGAATATTCATAGTAGTCGCTATCGATTTTTTGTTTTAATATAAACTTATAAATTCGGTGTTACACGTATTATTGTTTTTAAGCAATTCAATTTTTACTTATTAAGTTAATTGTTCATATTGAAAAATTACTAAAATTCTGCCCAGTACGTTTATCGCGTGCTTTATGTATTACGTTAAAACGCGTCCATTATTATTGTACACACTTGATCGTAAAATTATCAAAATATTACACGTTCA
This sequence comes from Geopemphigus sp. TES_GeoC_2020, assembly GCA_025469175.1. Taxonomy (NCBI): domain Eukaryota; kingdom Metazoa; phylum Arthropoda; class Insecta; order Hemiptera; family Aphididae; genus Geopemphigus; species Geopemphigus sp. TES_GeoC_2020. Next base: position 14,857 of record JAIPRN010001794.1, read on the forward strand.
AAAAACGTTATCATTTTTTGAAAAACATATATACATTGCAAGCAGGTGATCGATATTGTAAAAAATATATTCGATATATCGTTATTAAAACAGAACGAATTGTTGTAAAAATTAATAGAGAATATGTTTTAATACAAATTATGTAAACACACTTCTGAGTAATCCGCAAACACGATATTTAATTTATTTCAATAATTTGTCTATAATTAGTATTTTGGTTACATCCTTCTATTTTTTTTTTTGTTCTCTAGATAAATATTCTTTATTTCAATATAGCAAAATTCGTGAAATCAAATATTAATAAACCTAATAATAATGTTTTATACTTACTATTCGTATTGTAATAATAGTTTGAATTTAAATTAGAAATTTCGTTATAATATCGCTCTATTAAAATTAGCAAATATATAAATATATATATATATATCCACGTGGGTGAATTAAAAAAATATCAATTAAATAAATGACTTTGTATATATGAACTGAAAATATTCATAACGATACAACGTTACTCATCAAGAATGACATTTATTTTTTAAATATATCTTCGAAGTTGAATTTAATATAAATTTATTTTTCAAACAGGAGAGCAATAAAACTATTTTTATTATACGCTACTATATATACATATGTTTGTTTTTAAAAAAACACTATCTAAAAATTATATTCAAATTGAAGTATTTTTTTGTCTCGAGTAGAATATTAAACAAATCAATATACATATTTTAAACATTAAATTGTATCATTAAGAATAAATCGTAAGAAATATAAATAAAAATGTCTAATGAACTCGTCATTTATTTACAATAATAAGTATATTTATTAAAATAAAGTTATGATTATTTTTGATAATTATCAATCGCGATTAAATAATTTTGTTTGCAAATATATTTTAGGTTTTATAAGAGAAATGATATTTTTACTATTCAAAATCTCAATTACGATATTATGGAACAATATTTATATCATAAAATTATAAATGTTTTCTATTTGTCATTTGGAAAAATAGTTAAATGCGTGTAGTTACATTTTTTTCCAAACCATTTTGAAGTTTCAACAACAATAATCTACAATATCACATTATAGAAATCAGTAAATTTATACTACATCTAAGTATCTAACTATTAATTAATTGAAAAGAACGTTGTAGATCGCCACTATTAATATCATCGCCAAAACAATTAATTAAAACTCCGTCATATAATAAAGTACATTCGAAAGGCGCTTAGTCACTATTTCGTGCATTATAATTTTTCAACTGAATGCGACCATTGTAAGTTATTCGATGACGACGTTTCGGTTATTTACAAATTATGTACATTAGTATATATTAAGTGTATTCTCACGATCCGAAAGGGCGTCGTTTTCGTTTTTAACTCAAAAGTACAACGGAGGGTCGACTTTTAAAAATCTAACATATATTTTGTTTTCCTAACCGCTTCGACATCTTTGAAGTGATTTCGCGTGGAATTGACACGTCCGGGGTGAATTTTTTTCCCTTAAAACCCCCTGGGGAGACAAATCATTCACGGCCGTTACGTCCCGCATAAAAACAGTTTAAAATGTAATAAAACGTATTGCTTTAGTGTGTCGAGGAAAAAATATATAGTAAAATACCCGTGGCATTACGGAAGGTTTAGGACTTTCGCGCGGTCAACGTTTTTTTTTTCATTTTATTTTAAAGCTGTCCCAGTATAATATGTCTTTGTCAATTTCACGACGTCCCTATTTTATTTCGTATTTTTTTATGCGATACAGTTTTTTTTTTTAAGGTCTGGACGTGGATTTTTATTTTAACGTATCGGTTGAATTTGTAAAACGCTTTATAAACGCACTTAAAGGAAATTGATTTTTTCATTCACTGGTTCCCTACACCAACTACACCTATAAAGGTTTTCGATAAACGACGTATCGGTTAGGTACTCGGCAAAAACCCGAAATATCATCTACACTTGTTAATTTTTTTCGCGTAATATATATATATAATTTCGTTCATCAACAGCTTATATTTAAACACTATGAATATATACACAATTACGTATAATGAAACAATATATAAACAAAAAACATTTATAAACGACAAAAATATTATAACGTAACTTATTTAAAACGATTTGCAACCGGGTGGACAAAATTATTTAAACAAATTAAAAATAAACTTCATTTTTCATTATTTGTACAACTTTGACCGCTATCGATTTATGTTAATTATTTATTCGATGTATGCCTAAATACGAATGAAAAATATCTCGAATATATATATATATATATATATAATTTGTGAGGATTAAATTTTTCTTCCGAAAATTAAAATCGTATCGTATTCATATTTAACTTTTTATGCTTATTATTTTGCATTCAGACTAATAATTATTATTTTTTCTAATATTTTTAAAATTTACTCAAAATTATTTAAATATAACATGTTTTTAACTTTTTTACTTAAATTAATTAAGTAACTTAATTTAATTCAAGTCAAAGATGAGCACTATAATATATATATTATTATTAATATTATTCTAATATTTATTTATAATATTTACCTTTTACGTAAATAAATCAGCGAATAAATGTATCAAGAGCACTATTAATAAGATCGAGCTAAACATTTCGGCAACTCGTCTTCGAACAACTTATAAACATAAATATTCTTTACACTTTTCAACTTCTGAAACTCAAATTTTCTTTCTCGGCCTCTTCAAATTTCACGTACTCAAAGTTTCGTTATGAATACATGAAACGATAAAATTGTCCGAGCGAATAACGTGATATTTAACGTATCGCCATAAATAGTATACGTGTGTGGATACAAAACAAATAAAATATTGCTCAGCATTTGGAGTATTGGAAGATTTTTGGTAGATATATTTTGCATACGAAATTAAGCGGGTAAATGATTTATCAATGTAATATTTAATGTTTATAAATAAAATACATTATTAATAAAGTAAAAAAAAAATGAATTTGACAAATAATCGTATACAGTCGTATAACACATAGTGATTGATGTTGTGTCTTAATAATATATTGAAATATTAACTATTTATATCTAAGTTTAGGTATGTGGTTAAACTGATTAGAAGCGATAATTTACGGACAATATTTATTTTAAACGAATCAAAAACGTCGCCTGATGGTTTAATTTTAAATTTAACGCGCGAAGAAATGTTTTCGGTTACCATTTTTTTACGCGATTGAAATGTCCAAGTAACTCCATGATAATTTTATGGATCAATTGGAAATTTGGATACGGATAAATCATGGGTTTGTCAACAATAGAAACATTCCGAATAATATAATAAATTTTAAAAGATTGCATAAACCCTGACAAGAAGACGTTGATTAACAACGTTTTCTGTGTGGAAATCACTTAAAATTATGTTTTCGAATCGCGACAATTGTTCATTTTATTCAAATATAAAATAAGAACGCGAAATTTCTGGTCTTACCTTAAGTGAGTGAAACACGAAGGTCCAGTACAGATAATTAATAATAAAAAACACGCTTATTCTATGAAATATATAAAAATGTAATAAAACTGTATGACTTATAACGGGATAGTCTAGTTGAATAATTGAGATGGATCGTCGACGACTAAAAGATCTCGGGTAATCAAGATTTAAAAGATGAATTAATGAAATATTGTTTGACCGAAATAATAGGCAAAAACGAATTATTACGAAAAAAAGAATTTGAAAATAGAAATTATTTGGAATCAATTAAGAAGAACAAAACGTTCGAAATTTGAATCCAATGAGCCACGCCAGAAAACGAAGAAGAAAATGAACAAATTTCTCGAATCGACGAAAATACGTAGAAAATCGTGGACAAATTTCACGATGAAGTAGAGTAGAAACGTGGGTTCGTGTTGGCGAATCATTTAGGATCGGAGTTGAAATGAAATAATGAAACGTGCGCGAACGAGAAAATCGACGTAAAAATGTACGGAATTAAAAGAGGTAATATATAAATACGATCTAAAAGACGAGTATTTTCGTACATTAAGGAGGGTTTGTAAAACACGGCTAAAAGTGTAACTTGTAAGGAACAACAATTACAAGACGTTGCGTCGGACTTGAACGAAATCGGCGAAACAAATATTAGACTGGATGACGTGCGCGCGCGTCGCCTTCGGAGGCAGTCAAAGGACGCGGCGGAAACATCAACGTCTAAGGAACGAAATCTATAAAACACCGTAAAAGAACGCAACGTGGTGAACTCGGAGAAGAACTCGAAGAAAAATATATTTTTAAGTTTTTGCGCGCGAAAGAAATGCCGAACCGTCCGATCACGGTGGCGAAATGTCGAATCGGGTGCGCGGAAAACGTGAACGGCCCTGACGCAAACAACGCGGTATGGAAAGCGAAAAGGCGCGCATGGGCGTGTGTGTGTGTGTGTGTGAACGGTTGATAGGCGAGTATTGGACGTAATTATACAGAATTCTAACGACGACGCGTGGCGACGTCGCGTGCAACGATTGTACGTAGGGAGAGGAATATACCAAAGACACAGCGGACAATCGTGTGCGCGAGACGACGACCGCGGGCAAGTCTCGCTTCGATTATTGTTATTGTAAAATAGTTTTACGACACAAAAGAGGGAACACAAAGCACGGGAACGGCGACCCGTTCACATCCGTAGATAATTCTATATCATATATGTCTGTATATAACGCGCTGTGTACGCTCGCGTGATTTGCGCCTTTTGTTTCGTTTCTATAATAATAATAAAACGCGCGTTATCATAATATTGTTAAGTGTGCGTCTATGTATATGTGTGTGTGTGCGTAAAACAGTAGGCGTATTACGTAGTTGTACACATTGCACGACGACCACCGCGCGTTTGATTGCTTAATTAAAAAACGAGAAAACACCGGGCAAAAAAGAACGCCAATCGTGACGGTAAAACTGAGGTGAAGACAAAAAAAAACCAACGCTTAGTAAATAAATAACAAACGAACGTGAACCGACGACGAGACGACGGCCGCGTTGAAGCCGTTGGCGGTGTGAACGGTAGCAATTACATTTCGGGCGCGGGGAGGCGAGTTCGGCGGGGCGCGCAAAAGTCCTCCTCCGACATGACTTTTCGTCTTATCGTCCAATGTTCATCTCGCGCGCACGGCTATTGTACGTGTGCTACACCGGGGGCACGCGAAACGAAAAATAATAACAACAATATACGCGTCCTCGACGGTGGCGGGGTGGCGTGCACGATCCGCGCACTAGACGCGACACGGTCGTGTGCGACAATAATTGTGTTCGATGCGTCGTTTCTTGCTAAATTCCTCCACCACTATCCACGTTACTCTCGCTGTTTATCGACTACTTTATTACTGCGAGTACGATATACGCGTGTTTTGACCTTTCGCTACATTTGTCGTGTATAAAACATAACGCGGAATACCCACCACGAGATCGCCCGTTTCCGTGAACGATTTCTTCCGGATGACAAATTTACATTTTCGATAAACTAGAATATCTTAAATATATATATATATATATAATTTTAAACCGAAATTTCTTTCGATACAATATCATAGATTCGGTAAATATCACGTGCGATGCCGTAACGGTAACTTCATTAATCATTGTTCATTACTATTTAGTTAACAATTATATTCAATACGGTTGATTAAAACTTCCTGAATATTATAAGTTTTAGTTTACAATTTGCGGTCACTGACGAAAACTTGATTATATATACCTATACGCATTTACATGTTGATATTTGTGTGTGTTTGTGTGTATACAGTCTCTAAATCGGAAGAAACCACCAAAGTGAACAGCGGATGAAGTGATTAACTTTACCTACACAAGACCCGCCCGGATTCCAAATGGATTCCGCGCATCCGGTCCTAAGTTTGTTATTAAACTATTCACGAATAATAAAAGGGACGAGTCTGCTCGCATTGTAGTTGGGCAGCCGTGGCTTATGAAGTAACGTGTTAATTGACGAAGACGCGAGCGCGTACTATATATATATATATATAAACATATCCTCGGGGACGCAGCGGAAAATCGGAAGTAGCCATATCCTCTACTCCTGCTCTTCCTTCCCTCCCTTTCCCATCCTCCGTCCAGCCGGAGATACCGAGGCGATTAATCAACACAAAAGATGTTTGTTAAGATATACGTGCGCAGGCCACGCCGAGCCCGCCGCGTAGTCCCCTAATGGACTTTGCAAAGACCAGGAATTATAATCGGGTCTTAATACACACTGTATAGGAAAATCCTTTGATTTTGTGCCAGTTCCTTACTAATTGGCGATCCGTCATCTTACGGAAAATTAACGTATCACCAAACCGGCCAACGGTATTTCCGCTTACGAATCAATCACAATAATTACACCTGTACCGCGCACTCGTCATCGAATGTTTCGCCGGTTTTTCGTCGTTGTACTTCTCTCAATCCCGTTGTATTCGCCAAACCTATGTCAGATCCGATAATATCGGACACGATCACGATTCAAAATAGACGGTTATTGGACACTAATCGCTTAAAATTCGGATCTGTTATTATTTTATTGGACTAATATCGCAACACATACAGATTGCTCAGCTTATTACAAATACTCGTGGTAATAATATTGGTAATAATATTATTTAAAAAAGGAGATTAGTTAACGTCAGAACGATATTTTACGTATGTAGTTTATGCGTTATGAAACCAGTGACCTTTTATATAAATCACGTTGAGACAAACGTCAACAGGTATTCGTAGAACATTCGTCGATACAAAACTATTATACAAAACTATAAACGTATTTCAATCGTCCATGGACAAAATGTGGAATAATAATTTAAAACTAATTATGTTCGACGTAATTTTTTTTTCTATTTATAATAATTTAAAGCAACTTTAACTTCGATTACTTTAAATTAAAAATGAATAAACACGCGGTCGAGTAAAATTGAAGGAATAAATAATACTCGAAATTGTAATGCGTTAGACATCGGTACGAATTTTGTCCAACGTTTACGATTTAAATGTAATTTCGATTAGTTAATCCAATACTCCTATAGTAGATATTTCTAACGTATATTACGTTATACATATATATATACTATTTGCAAAGAAACACTTAAAGTACAAATGAACTGATTGCATTTCAAAGCGATATAATATCTCTAAAAATGTAATATCAAAAATAATACGATGGGTATAAAATTTGCCCGTTAGTAAACAATTTTGAACGTTCACGATCAAAAGTCTATACGAAAATTAGCTACAAACGGAACTGCGTAGGCGTTGCGATAAAAGTAAAATATATTCGACGATTTTTTTCGGCTTTCCATTCGTACGTATCGGGTGTCAAAAGAAAAAAAAACGGCAATTTTTCGATTCGAACGTGATTTTCAGCCGGGTATCCCGCGTTGGAATGAAATATTGTATTCCCCACAAATATTTACCACCGCGGTCTGCTGGTGATATAGTGCGGTTTAAAAAGGGTCTGAGGGGACACCCATCTACTACCAAACAAATTACCATACAAGACACAACAGAGAAAAGTGCTGATATTTATAAAAAAAAAAATATGTATGTATATATATAAATAAATCCGCCCCCGCTGCCGGGGTGTAAAAAAAGTATAACCTCTGTATCCGTTTATTTAAACGAACGTTGATACGAGGGATCGCATATTCCCAGTTCATTTGCAAATCCTGCGGGACGCCATTTCACGCTAGCGTGTATTACATTCAAATGACCTCTCCCTACCCTTTCCTTCTCACCACTCTTTCGCTCCATTTCTCTCTCTGTCTCACTCATTCGCGTAACATTGGCCAAATCCGTGTAGTCAGTGTAAACAAAAGGTTTTTCATAATACATATATGATTATTAATAACATTGAATTTTGAAATATACACGATATTTGTGAACCCGAAAAGGAAAAAAAATACATACATATATATACGTACGTATATAACTTTTCACCCTTTACACGTGCCACGGTGTAATTAATTAAAATTTTCGCAATGACGTCGCGATTTCCCGTAATCCTCAACAAATTCACGATTTCCACTTCGATCTGTCAGTCGAAAAAAATCATTCGTTACATATATACGTACCGTAAACATCTCGACTACGTCCAATTCTAAATAATCGTCAATATTTATGTTCCACGTTAACGATTGTTTTTAATAAACTTAAAAACGATATTGACATTCCAAAAACAAAATTATCGACAATTTCAATATAAAACGATAAACGTTTCCCGAAAAAATGAAGCTCTCGATGTAATGAAAAACAAACCTGTTGATATTATTCGTAAAATGAAACAAAAATATTTTACTTAATTTATATATATGGTTTGATCTCCCCAAAACAATTGTATTGTTACTAGAACATTAAATAACACCCGTATACGCGTCTAACTTTTTCGACTATTAGCAAATCTATCGGACACCGCATTAAGAACGAACAATCGTATTAGTGTGTTATTGAATAAGTAACGGCAACGTTATTTTATAAGATCAAAAAAAAAAAAACCAATTATTGTATAATGGAAACTATTTTTCAATCTAAGAGCGCGTAAAAAATTGTTTTGAATAATTTCGACCGTTTTTGTTTGGTTAGTGAATACAACTGTGAAATCCATATTGTACCATCGTGCCCTTCCTTATTAGCGAAATGGGTACGTGCACAAATTTATTCGATTCTCCACGGACACATTTCCAATGAATATCCATGAACAGATTCGTTATAGATGGACACTAGATGATCAAAAGCAATATGCGACCGAAGTCCTGTTAATTAACTTGTTCATCGGCGCGACCAAATTAATCGTCGATTTGATCCACAGCGCGATGGACACAAACCAATTGCTTAAATTGCCGTCTGACAGCGTTGCGTCGTATTTTCGCGCTATTCCGAATAAATCGTTCGGAACGATTGAAACAAAGACTCGTCCCGACTTCCACGTAATATAACTCAGTATTGCTACAGTCATTTAAAAACAATCCGCCTGTACGTTGTTGGTGCCGATTAGTTACATATCGAACGTCACGATTTAAGATAACAAATAGATTACGTAGGTATTCAATTTCGTATTTAAATTTCGTTCCTTAAGTTTTAAAAAAATGCAATCGCTTATTATTAAAATAACGCAGTGACGATTTTTCAAAATTCTACATGGAACGGTACATTCCAAATTTACGACTACGGTAGTTTCGAAATTTCGCCAATAATCGTTTATAGAATTAGAAAAAATATTTATAAAACCTACGATGTCAAATATATATATATATATATAATACTATTTTCATACCATATAAAATATATTTTTTTTGTTATTAATTTTTCGCTAAAAATATTCAACCATCTTTTTAAAAAGTCTTCGAAACAATAAACTTTTCGATTGAATTACATTATTTCACTTATAGAAAATTAACGTAAATTATAGAAAATAAATAATTTATATACGATATACTAAATATAAACACGAGTGTATACGTTTAATATTTTGTAATACACGCATCGGACATATATATGTATATGTGTGTGGTTTTAACCATAAATTAAAATATTTTAGGAAAAATTGCTAAAATTACGGTAACCCTACGCCATTTGACGATTTTTCGTCGTAGTTTCTGGGTATCCATTTTCAAAATAATACCGCGTAGGAAAGTAGACACTGATAACACTGAAAGTATTCGCCATAAACTATAGTGGACGCTTTTATTATGTTAAAACAACGCAAAATCACGTTAACAGGAAATATATGATGTATACATTTACGTATAACTCGATTCAAACAGAAGTGACCGCTACTATTTTCAGCACAATTAGCAAATAATGTAATATAGTGAAATAACGCGATCGCAAAGGGTTTACTAACCTCAGAATAATAGGTTTGTGTTTTGATTTTTGATATATTTGTTATGTTATAATATTATATGGCATTGTATACAGTAACAAATGCAATTGTGGTATAGACGATTATAATTATATTAATAAACTCTAAATTGTGAATCGTACAATATTGGAGGTACAAAGGTCAATATGTGAAATATACGAGAAGTCAAAATAACAAATTATTTTAAACTATATACGCTACCTTACCAAAAACTAATTACTCTAGTAGCCGGTATAAATTTTACCACACCATAGACGACGTTTTTGGTGGACATAATTGCACTCGTGATAAACAAATTATTCGTCGGACGACGAAAATCGAATTATCTCGAAGTATAGTACTCTATACTAGTAATTGTTGACCGCGACTAAAATATAAAATGAAATTACGTTGCCAATTTCACGTATCACAAGCGAATGAATTTTAATTCCGTAAAAACGTTTCCGATAATTTTTAGAGTTGCGCGGCACTCAACATAAATTCGCTGGAATTATCGAGACGCTCTGTAACATATATATTCGAATATTTCGTATTTATTCGTACAAGCTGTCATCTAGTGCCGTTTCGCCTTTTCCGTTTTTTCGTGAAGAATCGCGTGTAATAAGATTTAGTAACGAAAAAATGTGACGGAAAATAACGAACGACTATAAGCGTTTGTGGCGCGTACACATAAGATAACATATTGAAGTGATCGCGACGCCGTAAATATTCGACTATCCCGAAACGAACCGACGAACCACTGGACTGGACAGGATCAGTCGGAAGTGTACGTAACTGCCGATATTAGGTAAGGGTTTTTCGGGAAAATTCCCGAATTTATCCTGACGAGACGAGCATAGAATATTCTCAAATACCCGTGAGACACTTGTACGCTGTTTACGACATTTTCCGCCACAGTTTTATATCAATTCGTAGCGATTTATCGTATATTATTATTTTTTACGAGACGTAAAAACATTTACAAACAAATACAATTCAAAGTTATAGACAACAGGAATCGTTTTTAATTCGTTTTTACAATTATTTTATCTACAAGGCCGATATTCTAGACGTTTTGATAATTTTGTAGCACGGTATCGGAACGATAATCGTCCAATAAATCTTGGGCAGTTACTAGGCCCGTAGGCAAGAACCGATCCTTGTAAAATAGGTAGTCAAAAATTGTTTAACGACCTATTTTGTTCCTATTTTGTTAATTACCGTCGCTGAATTAAGACGGCCCCTCGTTGAAATCCCACCTTTTTTGACATTATTGCGCCCGTAGCGAATTTCGCCTAACTATGGCTTAGATGGTAACCAACGAATAATGTTGATAATTATGATTTGTAATTTTTTTTGAGATCGCTATTTTAGAATAGTGTTCCTACACTCAGAGCAGGTGTTATGTCGGAAATAATATAATTTTCCGAGGCTCAAATCTAGCGATTAACTGGTAAACGCGAGCAGCATTCGAATTTAGTTCGTCAATTAAATTTGAACGTATTTTCCAATAATAGGATAACGTGCTTCGCTATTTTCCGTATTTATTAATCGATCGTGTCATTTGTAATAAACGAATAGCGTAAAAATGTACTACGAAAAACGTATTTTTATAAACGCAAATTATTAATATCTACCGCGTGGCCAATTGTTATTTTTACGGGGCTTTAATAATAAAAAATTGTATTCTCGAGCCAATAAAGGAATAACGCGTTTAAAAATAAAGAATTATCGTCGTATCGTTGTTTACGTAAAAAAATTAAAAACTCGGCGATTGTGGCGAATTATTAACACGCGGTTGTACGAGAAATTTCGTTCTTTGCAACGACGCCGTCCAATCGTTTCCTCAAAGGCCTCGATGTGTCAAAGAAAGTTTATAAAATTAATTTTGGCCACATCGTAAAATTCTAGAATCTATCAACTCTTATCCAAGTATTTTTCTCCAGGATCTAAATAATAAGAATACCTAACAACCGTCTTGCGTTTATATATATTAAGCGCGTCATTTTCCGCTATATCTTTTTGTATTTATGTTTCGAATTTTTATTTGGAAATTACCCGTTTTGTGCGCTTTCACTCAGACTTGTCTCCAAGTGGACAGAATTAATAAAAGACAATTTTCTCCGCATAAACTTTATATTTATAGTATAACTAAGACCAACCGGTTGTAAAATTATCCACGAGCCTTAACTTTTTGTTTTATTGTGTGCACGTGTGTTGCGATCGCTAGCTAGCAATACGACGGTATAAAAATATCGATAATTTACCGATATAACGTATTACGTCACCCGTTACTTGTCGAATATTTATTATTATTTTTCAGATATATAACATACGATGCTTATTAAACGGTCCATTTATAAATTCGTATTTAATAAGGTAATAGTTATAATTCTCGTCGTATAGGCCTTAATAATTACAACTGACGTTTTTATAAAACCTTTATTCAGAAAACGGTCGTAATCGTATTCACAAACGACGGAATTCAATAATAATTTCAAATAGTACGTACGCAACACAAGCACGATTATTATCCGACAGTTGGTAAACAACAATGTCATTTTTATGATGTCCGAGGCGAATAAATAAATATATTATATATAATAAAAATTACGCGGTAACAAATACACTAATTCGATCGAAATAATACGGTTAAGTAGAACCTAGTCGCTTAAAAAACATTAATTTTACTATTTACTAATTCGTTCGAATATTTTAAAATAGGCATAATAGATCCATTCGGTGAATATTCAAATAATTTATCGTCGACTATAAGCGCGCACGACGTTAAAACGACATAATAATAATAGTTGGTTGAAAACCGATTCGACCGGTTACACGTGCCGGCTCTAAGAATAACGAATAAAAGCGTAAGGTTTATAAAACGAACATACTCCACGAAGTACGAAACGTTTTCGAAATTTCGCAATACAATATTTGCATATTCTGAGATATACAGAGTCAATCTGTCAACGACGGAAAGGTGTTTCTCGTTTTATTATTTATAATTAAATTTCAGTTTAACGACGAAGGCGCTTAATGTTTACACAAAGATTACAAACTAATTCAATATATATATATATACATATTATTCAACGCAGTTTATTGTAGTCTAAATATAATTAATATAAAAATAAACGACACTGTTTTTTTTTAAATAATAAAGTATTACGTTTTTTGTTTGCGCAAGACTGACTTTTGTATCTTTTGCTATGCTGTACCTACAAGATATTCTTTTGGAGTTTTAATTCTTTTTTCTTCTTTCTATGTACTCTTTGTAATTCGTCGCATCTTAAATGAAACCAGCTTCTTTGTCTAATATGAAAATTTCCGTTTATAATCGTTATAATCGATCGTAGTAATAATCACGTCTATCGCAGCAATCTACTACATATAATCTGCTTTGACCGATACAATTTATATTATTTCCTCATGTAGGATAATTATGAAAATAGGATCGTTTAAAATCTCGAACAAACAGAATACATCGTATTTCCACAAATTAATAATCTCGTTTTTGAAATGACAAATTAAAACTTAATCAAACTGAAAAAATAATACGCTTTTATCGTCTCGCGATCCATTAGTGAATATAACGAATATAAATCACTAATGACTATCGTAATTTATCGTATATTATTAAACGTGTATTCTTTGTTTATGAAAATGTAACAAAATATTGCTTCCACCCAACTATTACTTACGCAATTCATTTATGTACAGTAACAATTTCATAGTTTAATAATATTAAAAATAATTCGGTGGGAATATTTCAGGGATATTTGAATGGGGTATAATTTTTTTATTCCTTACTCGATATATGTATATATATATATTTTATTACACGTATAATACGTTTGATTGTCAATCGTAATCTTCAGACTCTCAATGAAAAACGTGCATCATTCATTACATATTTCTATGTGGGTACGGGTTTTGTGTATAGAGTGTACACTTTATATACTTAAGATTACACGGTGCGAAATTATATTTAAACAATAATATTTTAACGCGTTTTAATGATCAGATATTATATAATTTTGTTAAATATATACAATTTCGAAAATTCTCGAACAAATAATTTCGAAATAAATTTTAAAAATATATAATACATGAAATTATTAATATTACAATATGTTAACGAGAAAAAATTTTAATTTGTTTTCAATTTTATAGTTCTCTACGAATAAGTATAATGAAAAACTATAATTATTTTATATATATATTATTATTTATTTTGTTTATATGTATACACAATAAATATATAAATAAATATATATACATATATATATATATATATATATACGGTGTTTTAAAACGAGCATTTTTATACATCTCAAAAGATTTTTACATAGTAAGGTAAATAATATTTATATATATTGTTTTTATTATTTATTAGAAACATACAATTTGTAAAGTTATTTACAATAAGAATATGTGCTGTGTGGTGTTGCATGATATGAGTAACATAAAAAAAGAAACCCAGTGGTTACACTTTATGTTTTGGTTTTTTTTTATTTATACTTTTTGTTTCTATATAATTATCATGAGTTAATAATATATATAGACAATAATAACGTGTATGTTTTGTCTGTCAACACATGTGTGTGTAGAAGAATATAATCTTGACACGAGTTAGTTAGTACTTTATTTGACATGGTTTTCGATTATTCTGGATATTTTCCGAAGCATAACAAATGAATCAAACGTTGCAAAAAAAATTTCGCGAATTACGGAAATATTTGTATTGGACGTATAAAGTGTTTATGTTTTTGAAAAGCTCGAAGCGTAACACACGGTTAGGCATACGTAATATTTGAACAATTTTCGTCGAATTCGTTAATTAGCGTCTCTTCCGATCGATTTACGAATACAATCATTTACCTTTGTTTTAGAATTATAATTATTAATAAAACCCTAAAATGTTTGTCTAAATAACTCGCTCGAGCCATTTATTATAATTTCGATATTGTTTAAAACTAATAATAAACTACTTTTTTCCTGTAACATAACGTCTGTCGCTTTTCATTCGCGATTGACCGAAGTTTTAACATTTTGCGTGCGTATCGTAGACATTTGAGTTTAATAATATACGCGTTTCAGTTGACACGACGTTTCCATTTCATTCGTCCGTTATAAATACCGTCGAATAAAACGTACGATTTACGTTCGTAAATAAACGAACGACACGAACCGAATGTACGAATTGAATTCGCCAAGTTTCGAACACACGTAGTGGAGCAACACTGGCGCATTCGATGAGACTATCGCCAGTACTGTAGAGTATTATACGCGGAGAGAATTATTACGGGCTCGTCGAATCCCGTGTGTTTTATGGGAGTTTTAGTAGATCGGTTGTTTTTCATCTTCCGTGTATCAGCAGCTAGTAATATTTCCAACGCAGAGGGAAGTAAAACCATTTTTCCTCTCTGTAGGAGTGTTATAGCTACTCCTATTTGGAACCGTTTGCGCTCGTCCCTAGGGTGTCGTGAAGACCGCTTCGTTTCCGTGGGTCCGTTTTATAGTTATATATATATATATATATATATATATATCTTTTTTTTTTGACGTGTACACATAATCATTGCGTATCAACTCGGCCATTGTTTTTCCGAGACCGTTTAAATCGTCAGCAATTTATGGTCGTGGATAGTAAAAAAAAGAAAAAAAAGGAACGAATATTACTCACCCGTTTCGGATAAAATCGATAAAATATTCGATTGCAATTTTCGCCGTCTCTCCTCGGTATTTTTTACGGGCGTACATTTTTTATTTTTATTTATCTTTTCCGGGCCATTTACGTTTATATCGGGCACGGCAACAAAATACGGCACCTACCGTATGCTACATTTCTACGGTAAACCGTACAGAATTAGCGGACGGAAAAATATTAATTTATCGTTTCTCCCCAAAAATTATCGGTGTCGGGCGGTGGCGAGGAAGAGTAAATGCCATCCAATTGATCGAAAAGAAAATAATAATAATAATAATAATAACGGCAACAATAATAAATAATATACATTGGAGCGACGTACAAAAAAAAAACATAAATAAATAAATGGGGCAGTTCCGGAGACCATAATTCATACGCGGCGGCGGCGGCGGCACAAGGCGAGCAATTTTCTGTAAACGAAACCCAATCGTTTTGAGAACATAATAATCAAAGCACCGTAGGGTTCCCGCGTGTAACGCATTAACCGCTACTTCATTTTTCACATTTTCTAAACGTCTACGTGCACATTATACGCTCTGTTAAGGGTTATACACTCGTGTGTACGATGCTTTTTATATTTTCTCGCGCACGCGTATATACATTTGACGTGTATATTCGTGTGTGTGTGTGTGTGTGTATGTGTGAGAGCGTTATATTTTGTTTTCTTCAATTTGGAGAGAACACACCCGTTGAAAGATTGCAACTTTACACGAATGAGCGATGCTACGAAAAAAATACGTACGTCGTTACATGTCGAAAATACGGCGTTACGCCGATAATTCTTATTTATATATATATATATATATATATATATTTAGCGCGCGCGTATTCCCGTCAACGACTCCGCCCGATCGCATGTCCGTTGAATAATGTGACTCGACCCGCCAAAAAAAAAAAAACACCGTGTCCACCTAGTTGAACGTGATCGCCATTATTCCGGCAAAACAAACGTGCATGTGTGTGTGTGTATGACGTTACCACCCTAGGGTTGTTAGCCTCATGAATGATAATTATAACCGTAATCGTATTACCGAGTTTTCGGGAATAGTCGAAACATAGAAACGTCGTGTTTCAATGATTACCTAGACGCCTAACGTCTACAATCAATGTGACTCGGAACACGTACGTTTAACTAATTCCACGGTTAGGCTGTGTATCCGTAACCGTTCACGATGTCCGTATGGGGCTGTATCGCCGAGTGGTATTCTCCACGAACTATACTATATAGGCGTAATGTCTCTTACAATGCGTATGATGACCGCGGGCACATTACGATTAATGGTCGTCATCCGCCGCAGAGAGAAATGTAACCTATCGGCGTTTCCGATATTACTATCGTAATTTTTATGTTATTATTAAAATTATTTCATTTTTAATTTTTTTAAATTATCACTATTAAAATTATTTTTTACGTTATAATAATTATTACTATGCTCGTAAATGTACGCACACGGACCCGTTATCGATGTTTTTTTAATTTTTCGAGAATTCTTTTCGGCAATTCGTTTCCGATATTATTTAGTCATTCTCATTCGTTTCCGGAGAACCGTATAATCAAAGCATACGAATCCGAACGTCTATTGACGACATGCTCGCGACAAATAAAGTGTAGTTCATTGCCTCGTCAACCGGATATCCGAAAAGCACGTATTCCGAATATTATCCGGCAGGTTTTGTTGGTTCGGGGTTGACCGCGACGACGCTGCGCGCCGTCGATTTTCTCATTTTGAATCCGGGCCCGCGGTACGCCGTCGAGTTTTTATTTACTTAAGTACGTTTGACGAGCCCTCGTCTAATGTATTCGTAAAATATAACCGTCGATCGGAGTGTATTTCCCTCTATTGGCCCACATCGGATTATGACGTCCATGAGCAAAGCTACGTCGCGTCGACGGTTCTATAAGATTTTACGTTTCACGGTAACGCGCCGTCGCGTGCGTGACCACCAGAATGTATGAGTGTCTGTCACCAGGACGATTATAACGGGCCCTATATAACCGTAAATGTTCGGAAAGGTCGAAAAGAATTAGCGTTTCGTCGGCTTTTCGTTACGCTTTTCGCAACGTGTCGGCTAATTTTTATACGACCGACTAAATTATTGGCCAGTATTTCTACGTTCGAATCGTCCGAGAATTGTTCGTACATTTCGCCGGCCGTATTCCGTTCAACGTTTAATCGCATATTTCCGCCTCCTCTTTCGTGTCCGAGTCAACTCGCTTATACAATTCAGTATTATTGTACACTAATTCGTTTAAACATTCCCCTTTTTTTAATTTCGCCCGACTTAACCGGACCCTTAATCATTTATTATCGCCTATTACACTAAACTCGTTGTTTATCAATACGTTCTCTCTTTCCCGCGTCATAATTACGCAATTTATTTTAATTAATTTCATACATTTCTCCGTTGTTTCTTTGAAGCAAGATATTTTGTGTGCCATCTCAATACATACTGACTCGAAAACGTCTAAAAATGTGTCTGCGTGAATATTCTTCTTATTTTCTCGAGAATATTTGCGATTGGTATAATATAAATTTAAACGTCATTTTTTTATTATTTCGGGCGTGTAAAGTTGTGTTTAATGATTTAAGATAAAATTTTCTAAGTTCCGTTGGACTGTTCCACCAATGAGTTGATTCAATTTAATCAAGACCCGTCTCTATAGATTTTTTAGCTTTAGTCTTGTTTTTGTATAGCTGTATAGTAAATAAGTTTCGGTTAGGAGAGTCTGCCAAATATCCTCTGTGATTAGTTTATTTCGATATTATTCACTATATTCGTCAATCGATCTTGGGTATGATTTGTCGCGTCTACATTGATTTAAAATCTCTTTTAACCTATCCTTTCAACGAATAGTATTTTGCCAACATTCCATAAAAAAGAACACTTCGAATTCTTTTTATGACAAAGATATATTATTTAGGATTTCTATTTACCGATTATTTAATCTATTTTGCGGCCCTTTTAAATTCTCGATATCAATTATATTATTTTAATTAAATGAAATTCCTATTTTGTCGGTACTTAAATTATTTAATAATCATTTTTCTTTTATTAAATGTTTCCCGGTCAAAATTTGGTACTACCAGTTTTATATATTTAAACGTTATATATATATATATATATCAGTTTTGTCTTTTAAGTGAAGTGATAATTTTAAAGTAAGTGTAGATGTATACGAAAAATCTGTTTTGTTTATATTTTTCTCGTTATTTTTTTCCAAAATAACAATGTTCGATTACTAGTTAAACTACGGTGATTATAATATAAACGTAGCTAACATTCATCATTAATACGTAAAACTGTGCCAATTCCAATTTAATTAATTCTTAATATTTTATCCCAAATACAAAAATAAAATACACGAAAATAATTTTTGGACCTTAAATAATAACAGTTTATACATTTTTATCTCGTACATTTTGTTTGTCTAAAAACCGAATAAAAATCATATATACTTTAGTGTTGTTATATACAGATATAATATTATATTCTACTGATAATTATATAAATAATATATAAAACCTCGAAGTAGTCTATAGTATAATTATTGATCAACATATTTAAATGACTAATATTAATTGTAGTTAAAGTATTTGGGGTATTTTTTAAAATTAATTATGGATAATATAATAAAAAATACGTGACAGGGAATAATTTATTAACTTTTCATATTCGAAAATAAATTGAAATAATAAAAATTGTCAAATTAATATATTTATTTGTTTCGTATGGCTTTTAACACAAATCAACATAACTATCAACTATAACTAAAACAATACATAACATAGTATAGATATAAAAATATAACGGTATAACTTTAAATAGAATTATAATTAATCAAAAATCACAAATACTATAAGTAAGTTGTTCTTGCAATGTATGTTCATAGACAGATGTCAAAGTTACTAATCCAGATAATTGCTTCTGATGTCACTGCATGTTATTAATGTCAAATTAATAAATATATATATATATATATTTATATGCTTTCAAATAATATTATTTTAAAATAAGTAAAGTCAAACGTATATTTATTTATTTTAGATTTTCAAATAATATTATTTTATAATTATTAAAGACAAACACTTTTTGAATGTACATTATATACCAACCTTTATACGAATAGATTTGAAGATCTAGAAAGAAGAAAAGATTAAGGATTGTGGGTTAATTGTGTAATTATATTTAATAAAATAATATTTTTACTTTATGTAAAATTCGTAATAAATAAGTAATAATAATTTGAAAAATCTATGGCATAATATATCATGATTGAACTCAATTTCAATTTTTACGTCTGATCGAAAGTAATAATTTTTATTCACATCTCGACATCTATTAATATTTATAATATTTATGACTGAATTAAAAATTATTTAACTACAGCCATGTAAACAGGTTTTCATCGTTCTGCATATTTTAAACATTAGCTTATGCATATATCTGAAGAAGTAGCGCTTTAAAATAAAAGATTAACTTATCGGAATGTCCAAAGATTGAAATGGAATAACCGAATGGCCCTCACGGTGCACATGGTCGTTAAATAACAACTACATTTGCTCGTAAAATATTTAAATTGAAATTGCGCGTAAAGCAAAAACATACGCCGAACGCGATTGATCGTTGGAATATTATCAACAGTCAGTAACCTTTTTTCGTCTGAATCATTGGCCTCGGACGCATAATCGGATAACAATGGCGTCGGCGTAATGTCCGGACGAATATTTCGCGGGCTCGATAACAGTTTAATCGTGATTCCATTTGCGTAAACATTCTCCGTAAGAAATGCGTTCCGTTTTTTGTTCGTTGCCCGTGAAAGCCCTTAACGGATAACTAACCTACGCCGTAGAAATGATTGAGAGGGTTGAGAGAGAGGGAGAGAGAGAGAGAGAGAGAGAGAGAGTGTTTGGGTTACTGTAGAAGCGGCGGGTTGTTTGCGTTATTAAAATGTGGCCAACGTGAGAATACCGGTTAAAACAATGTGACACACAATAACCGAGCAAAGGACGAGATTAATTAATTTTGCGGGCACGAACAATGTATAAACCGGGTCGAGTGGTTGTTGCGGGATTTCTGAAGCCTATTATTATTGTTATCATTTATGTCATGACTCCGATGATCATCGCGGGGGCACCGATTTGACACCGTCCCGTACTTCGTTTATCGAGAAATCCGATCGTAACAAACGAAAAAAAAAATAAAACTCATAACCTGTCATCCGTACGAGTTTAATAATGATAATAACAATAATAATAATGCGTGCCAAACCAAAATATAATAACGGTCGCATACCATATCACGAATACGTTTTTTTTTTTTTTTTTTGTAGGAAAACCGTCAACTTTTTCATACGCATAAACGTTTACGTATCAAAATAAGAATTGACGCGAAAATCGAAACAATGTTTTATCGGTTCGTACAATTTACAATAGAATTTCACGCGTAATAGGCGTATTTATTTGTCAACCGTTGACTTCTTACTGCTTAATCGTTCGCTCAATTTATATGCAACACCGTGGTCGTTTAACGTGATTACTTATGTTGTTACAATTTGCGTATAGAGATGCCTTCGTAATATGTGACGTTCGTGCGTTACGTAATTAAAACAATTTTCGAGTAGAGGAATCAAACATATTCTGTTCGGGCAGTATAAACGCGCCTTTTTTTATTTATAATAAAAAGCCGAGGTTTAGATTTATACCATTTTTGTAATTTGAAAAATATCGGGGAATCTATACTAAAATTGTTTATTTTTCGGAAATACGTAAACGAACCTAAACAAAACTGTTAACGAATTAGATTTAATATCATTTAAATATTCGATCTGTTAAATACTTAAGTACATCGAATAATATAATTATTCAAACAATCGTAAAAATCCCCAGTGTATAAAATAAATCTTATAGACAAAGTACTTCTTAAATAACATATTTTTCGTTTGAATTTATAAAAATTAATACGTTGGCAATAGGCTTAATAATTCGAATTAAATTCTTCGAATATTTTATAAACGATTTTCGAAAAAAAAAACGAACCGAATATTATATGTTAAAAATATATTTTAATGCCAATCGCTTTAAGACAAACATAGTTTTGTATTCTCAATATAATATTTAATTTTACGAAATAATTTATAAACATAGGTGTAATAAAAACATTAACACGATAAAACACGCTGTTAAAAATACATAAATTACACATTTGGAAAAATATTTATGCTTATAATTTTTTGTAGTAATAAACGTGAAGTATACACTTATTGTTTGTAATATGTTATTTTAAGTAATAAAATTAATTATATTAACATTTAATCGTAAGAAAGGTCAAAATTTTTTTCGGAGTAATAAAACACGAGTATTTAAAAATGTAATGTATTCGTATTGAATAACTGACGATATTATATAAATAACGCTTTAAGGTCGTTTAAATACGTTAAAAATAATTAGGAGAACGAATAATTAACAAACGGTTTTACTATTTCGAAAATAAAGTTTTCCTCAACATTTTTTACGTATACCCGTCATTATCGTTAAATTTAAATAACCGCGTCTTTTACTAAAAACCGTTGAATATTTGAACGGATCATAACGTGTAGTTTCGTTTTACACGTACGTGTATACCTATATGTGTTATATTCACACTAACGATATAGAGTCGTCCTAATATAAGCCACGCGTGTAACTACGAGTCGATATTTCAAAAATCGATTAGGCTATGTATTGTTTTAATATATTTGATAAGTAAGGAACGTTTAAAAAAATTAACGGCGTATCGTCATTGTTCATGAAGTACACGAAATGATAGATGAGATTCTATCTGCACTTAAGTATACAAAAACCCTGCATCATATAATAATATGATGACTATGCCGTTTCGCCTCTACCGCAGTGAAAGCTCTCTAGATTCCGAAAGAAATACATGGCCAAATACAATACATAATTAAATGTGTTTTTAAATTATCGATAATGGTAATAATTATTTTAATCGAGAAGCTCACAATACAACGATAGAGTTAAGAAATGCAATAGTTATTAATTTATTAGATTCTATTATTCGAAATAATTTAACTAATGTAATAGCAATAGTTTTTTCAACGAAACAAAAACGATTTAAAAAAACCCGTTATTATTTGTTACACAAATATATAGAGTTCGACCTTATGACAATATCGATGGTAGAAATAAAAGACAACGACGTATATTGTACGAATATAATTGTGTATATAATATGTATATATTGAGAGAACTTGAGAAAAGAAACGAAGGAAAATATTTCCGAATTTGAATTTCTGATATAGTTAAATAAACGGTTAAAATATTAATAATAAAAAAATAACGTATCTTGTGTTAGTATTATTAATGATATATATGGTTATATAATTCAAAATGTTTTTATACAAATTGTTTAAATTGTTGAGAATTTTTACAAAATATTTCAGAAGTAAGATATAATCTCGTGTGTGTGTGTGTGTGTGTGTGTATATACACCGATAGCCACGAAACTTAAAAAAACACAGAATAAATAATTGATAAACAGTAAACGACTAATAATAATAATTTGTAATGCATCGTATTTTTAATTCAATCCATCCATAGAATTTGAAAACGTTTCGTGTGTTTTGTCGAACTGATAACGCAAAAAATCATTATCAAGTTGGTAAGATGGAAATATACGTGTGTGTGTGTGTAATATACGATGTACGTATTACTGCGGACATGCTGTGTGCTATTATAATATACCCCTTGTGTAGGAAATTGTTTTTATATTTCAATATTTAATCAAACTTTTCACGAACGATGGGAAAGGAAGGGGATTGTTCGCCAGAAGTTGAAGGGAAATACCTTCTTTAGTGAAAGTTAGCTGCTATACCCTATATACGTACTATTACCAGCCCGCCTTCCAATACCATAAGCCCTCCAGTTGCCATGCCTTAAAAACCGAACAATCCGGTGGTTGACATGACCGTATATAATATCCGACAACGTTTTATGATTAATTACTCGTCCGCCGCCGACAATTCCGGATTGATTTGTAGCGAGCACAAGCGAACGCCGTCGTTTTGGCGAGGAGGTGAGAGGGCGGCGAGTACGACGGACGAACAACCGACCGAGTGGAGAATTTGAATGAACTTGCTACCCTTTCCCAAGCATTAGCCAATAATAATAATTACCCCTAAATGACATCAGCAAATATTGCAACCCCATCTCTCTCTCTTTCTGTATAGGATCAAATTGAATTAAAAAAAATTTACACTAACGCACGACGGACGATGGTCGTGTAAAAAAATAACACGTTTTTTTGATTGATAGATATTCAAAATGGTTGTGCGCCAAAAAAAAAAAAGAATATCATGATGAATGACAGTTTTAGTAATATTCGATTAAGTCGTTTTTTTCTTTTTAATTTTTTTTTAATAGAAAAATGTAATATAACAGTTTTAATAATTGTTTGTTGAATGTTTTTTATCATTATATAAAACAAAAACTTAGGAACGAAAAAGAAAAATTCAATTCATAGTGGAAAATCACAATAACGTTCAATACCTGGAAAATTTAAATACCCAATTTTTCATTAAACAAACAACGTTATATTTAAACTTCAAGCGCACTTTATATATATATATATATATATATATATATATATTATTTATCCGTTTCGTGTATAT
>JAIPRN010001795.1:0-39060 GCA_025469175.1 Geopemphigus sp. TES_GeoC_2020
ACACACACACACACACACACACACACACACACACACACACACACACACACACACACACACACACACACACACACACACACACATACACACACACATACATACATACATATATATATATATATATGCGCGCGCGCGTGTGTGTGTAAATAATTTAACGGTTTTCAACCATAAAAATGATCGTAAATACTAACATAGATATTGATATTAATAATAAATAAATAGCCAATTAGTTAATTAGTAACGGATGTATAATATAACTAATATAATATTTATAATCATTGTACATCGTACGTATAATACGCATGAAATTAAGCGTTACGTAATATTTATTTTATTGTGTAGCAAATAAAAACCAAACGATTATACAACTATAAATATATCCACATAAAGAGATATTAAAACGTGCCTATATATGATTTACCTACGCGGATAATAAATTATATAAAAACATATATCGCAAAACATTCGTTTTGAAAACTTATAATATTTATTTCTCCAATATATTGCCTATTATGTCTGTAATTACGTAATATTATATATTATTGCGAGAAAGCGATAATTTTTTATAAAATATACACGTTGATGTATGAAGGATTTTAACGAAAATGGTTTATGTAGTTGGTGTACTTTGAAATGTATTTAATCTAACGTCTTCGGACATCAAAACTGTACTATCGAAAATGCCAAAAGAACGTTTATAGTTTAAATATGTTACCATTATATATTTTAATTTATATAATTAATTATTTAATTCGTTAAATATATATATATATATATATATAATGATTGGCAAGTCGACATTATTTTTACAAATAAGACTGTACAACTATACATAATAAATACGAATTTTATTTCCATAATATTCTTGTAATATATATTTATATTTTGTATACCAAGCTAAACACAAGTGTCATCATCACGGGTGCCTCCTTTTTGTTATCACGTATGTATATAATTTATATTCGTCTGAGTATAACGTTAAATAACAAATAAAAGGTAAAGATAATGAAATAACTCCGTTACTCTTTTAATTAATAAACGTTTCAATGAAACTGTGTTTATCTGAGTATATTTACAAAGAAATGTTTTGTTTATTTTTAGTTCGTAACGATAAACACTTGTTTGAAAATAAATAATAATTGAAACGATTAGAACAAACGTAGAGAGATATATTACTGTTTTTACTATAATTATTTAACGATATTTATAGGTAATATATAGGTATACGTTTCAAATATATTTCCAAAGAAAAAATGCGCCCCTTCGGAATCCATGCCTAATCTATATTATAACCATAAACGATATAGTTGGCGAAGAGTACTTCAGACCTCTCGTTCCCTCACCGTAGATGTCATTGATTAGCAAATTAAATGGACATAAAAGTAATAATGTAATATACTTTATACATAAAAGTACGTGTATACTGTATTACAGACTACACAGACAAGTAACGGTTTCTTTAAAATTGTTAAAATTAAGTTAACCAAATTGTTTAAAGTTAATTAAAAATACAACAGCCGAGTTAATAAAATTGTAATAACTCGAAACTATTTGTATTTTATCGTCTGTTAGATATTTTCGTATAAATCGTCAATTTAATAAACATGTATGTTTTCGAACTATTTAGATAAAATCTGAAGTGTAGGTCTTTATGCATTCTAAGTATTATACTTGCGTTCGAAACAGCGTTGGTTATAACTTGAAATCGAACGGAAAGCACTCGGACACGTAATAAATTAACAACTACAATAATCAGGAAACGAGTTCGACGTAGTACTACCTTTGTCATTAATCATTTTCTGCGTATCGAAGCGCCTACGTATTTACGTTTATAAATAAATTGAATGGCGTTTTAATAACGGTATGTTTTTAAATATATGGAATTTATTATTGGACAAAGTATTTACGCGGACACTTGTAGGATGTGAAGAAACGATAATAAATCGGTTAATCGCCACGCGGAGATTAATTGAATCCGCGACAAAAATCGGCGGTAAATGTTTCGTCCGTACAGCGCGAACGTACTAACGTGTTAAGGACGAAACTAAAATATTTATTTTTGACGAATTCGGGTAATTAGTCGACATGAAAAATATGTCGAACTTCCAACTCATTAACTCGCCAACGTCCAACCTCGGCAACGTCGGATGAATAAACAGGGGCATGTAGTAAATAACGAGAAGGTACCGTAATAATGATGGTTTTGACTTGGATCGAAATACAGACAACGATATACGTAGAATGGATGAAAATCGTTCGACTGATCGAATTTTGAATCCCATCATCGAAACCGAATTTCGCCGCTGCCCCGATAACTACGACGGTGAGACATTCATCGCTCCATTTGGAACGTGTGTGTGAGTATGTGCACATTTGTTTACCTTTCGTTCGCGTAATCGAGCGTAACGCGTTTAGATTTCTCTTTTTGCCGAATTCGTTCTCGTTTTTTCGTACTTAAAAATGACGACGAAATTGTTCGCACTCTCAAATAAACAACACCGGCCTTCGTCGCCGATCAATTTCCGTATATTGCCCAAGAGATTTTACTTTTTCATTTCCGGAGCCATATACACACACACGTGTACATTATCGTAAACGGATTTTGGGAAACTATTAGGCCGACTAAATAAATACGTCCGTCTGACGATTCGTCGGATATTCGGTAAGCTAACGACGTGCGTACGCGTACGATATTCTCCGTAATAATCGCCGTACGAACGCGCTGGAATTCGTTTGCAATTCGAAACGATCCGGGCGGCCGAATTCGAACGATATTCGTTTCCCGCCTACGGATTTAATAACTGTGTATCCGTAGCGTGGAACGATGACAACAGACGACGACGGGCCCCCGTGAAGCTAAAATGGCGCGTTTCGTCGCGGGCCGGTATAACGTCAGGGTCGGTGGCGCGCGTTTCCCGGCAACATTAGGACGGCAGGGCCCGTGCGCCTTCGGGAACAGTTGGACGGCAAGAGGTGTTTGGACGCCGGACGCGCGTTTCCCGCCGAGCCGGAGAAAACGGCGGGCGCGCGCACGAAAAAACCAAACGAAACGGCAACCCCGCGTGACAGCGACGGTGGCGGCGGTGTCGACAACAACAACAACATGGCGGTGAGAACACCGCGCGGGCGATCATCGGAGCAGCTGCTGCTCCGCCGCCGTCGGACGGACGTGCGCGCACCGAACGAGCCGAGTACGTCCGTGAAAAGAATCGAGCGCGCCCCGTCGTAAACGAACGAACGCGAGTCGGCGTTGCGTGCGAGTGTGCGTACGAGTGTACGTGCGTGCGTGCGTGAGTGCGGCGGAACTAGTTGAACCGAATCGCAGGGCCCCCTCCGCCGCCGCGTCGTTGTGTTTGCACACACACACACACACACACACACACACACACACACACATACACGCGATCGTTTAGCTACGGCGGCGAGCAGCGCGCGTGCGTGTGCGCGCTCCGTCGCCGCCGCGAAAAACCTTGAACGGCCACGGTGGCCGGGAGTGAAGGAACGGCGGCGGTGGCGCGGACCGACGTAAAACGGATCGACGGGGCGGAGGAAGTGGTGGTGTTGTGGATGATGGTGATAGTGGATGGGGGAGGGGTGATGATCGACGTGACCGGCGTGCCCACACGTACGGTGTGCGACGTTGCCGCCGTACACGGCCAACACTACGCCGGTGCGGACCACGCGCGTGTGCGTGTACGCGGTTTTTAGGGTGCGGCTACCCTGTCACCGCCGCCGCCACCGCCGCCACCACTCGCCGCGCCCGACCGATCGGCATCCGTTCGTCGAGAAAAACGACGCGGTCCGCGACGTCGTATTATTTCGATATTTGTTGTACGCGCGCGCGGCACGGCGGTTTTCCTGCTGCGGCGCACGGTGTTGCCAACCGCGTTGAATCGCTATCGCCCTGCGAACCGACCGTCCGTACGCGCGAATAGGGAAAAGCTTCAGGCTCGGCGTCCTCCCCGCCACGATATAGCTGTTGCACACTCTCCCACGCGACAATTTCAACGGATCTTCTTTTATTTTGTTCGTGGAAAACTATACGACAATTCCGCTGGTTGTGACGACGTTCCATAGCCGGAGCACATATTTCCTACAATAAATAATAGCCAGTCGCATTTTGGAAATTACCGCAGTAGTCGAATGGACGAATTGTACAACGCGTCCGACGGATTATTTGATGAAAATCTATTCGTGTCCAAAAATAAACGTGTTCGACGTAATTGCGCGAGTAAGATTGTATGCGTCCGTCGTGGTGGCTGGGAGAAGGACATAACCGACCATCATCGTAAGTCTGTTTTACCAAAATAATGTCCCTGTCCGTTCAAATTTAAAACTCAAAATGCGCCCATATGCGCGACAACCATTTTGCGATTTTAGAGAAGAATGAGACAAAAAAATTAAATTTTATAGACACACACACACACGCTCTGCATAACGAAAAGTCGGTAATAAATAATCGAACCAAGGACGTTCGTATATTGTATCGATAGCAACTACTGTCGAACGACCGATAATTCGTTTAAGTGTTTTGTCTACAACAGGACGTTGTCAAAAGCGCAATTTATCGTCGTCAATCGACAATTGTATACGCTGTTAAATACTCAGTAACGCTTATATATGTATGTATTCGTGCGCCGTTATTGCGTTTACAAATATAAAAAAAAAACAAAAATTCAAACCGGCGTCTACACGCGAATGACACGACCTTAATCGCTTATAATTGGAAAACGTGTAAATCCGAAATCCCGTCTGTACATCGTATCTATATACATTTTCGTTCACAGCGTGCAACTAGTAAAGAAATTGTATATCAATCTATACGTAAATTACTGATTTCTCAAGTTTCAATATAAAAAGTAACCTACTGACAAAAATTGACGTCAAAAAAATAATAGACGTTTTCACGGATAAAAGTGCAAAGAAATTTGCTTTGGATACATTTGTAAATATTACGTTTATTTTACATAAATAATTAACGTTTAATTACGTATTATTGCAAAATAACGCTACGTCTATTTAGGAAAGTATTATATTAATTTCCGAGTATAATTTTTGGCTACGATTAAATATTAACAAAATATTCTAAGATCTTATAACGTGTGTTCATAGTCTTTTCTTATTCTCTCTTCTGATCTTTTTCCCGTATATATGTAACATACATACATATATTTGTATACAACGGAAATAGTGTAAAAACCTTTTGCACGCTACATTTGAGTCCAAATATATTTAAGACTAAAATCGCTTTATTCCAAAAAAAAAATTCAAATTCCAAGTCCGCTTGTGATCACGAAAACGCAAATATTCGATATTATAATAGTGTACTAATAGTACACTGTTATATCACTACGTTATCGATAGCGTTTAGATTAATGGCGTATTATTTTACCGTAAGCACATGGTTTTCGAAAAATATTATCGACGTTCACGGCAGCACGAGTTCCAAACATTGTACGAATAAATGCGTTTATTTTATGACGTCGAATTGAAACTGTCGTTAGCCGGTCGTAAAACGGCGTGCCGGCGTAGCAACAAATTAAAATACCATCAGCGTATACGTACGTTATACCATTACGGTGCCTTCGAATTGTCAATTATTGCTGCCGCTCTCGCCTATGCGTATATATTGTTAGGATAAAATGAAAATACGCGGGACACACGTGCTATAATAGCTATTAGATTGCTACAGTACTTAACCATTGATAATACTTGAACGAATATATATGTATAATTGAAGACGTACTGTATACAATAATATGTTCAACATTAATTATTATAATATACGCGACAGTTAATGGGTATATAATCGTGTACAAGTACACGTACACTTGAAAATGAACGACGAAAATTTGGATATTTCTTTGACATAATGCGAAAGTACATGTTTTACATATACATATATAATACATCAATGCGCTGTGTGTGTGTTAGTACATATTGTTCTCGCGCTATGATAAGAAAACTATAAATAACGTTTAGGATTAGGGCGTTTTATTTTAGTCGAGTTATACCGAGTACAGGGGTGTTGTATATGATTTGTTGGAAGAATTGGCTGGATGGAAGGCAGTATCATTAAGGCCAGATGCAATGGCATACTAACGGGGGGAGAGGGAAATAAAACTTCTCTCGAAAATTTTTAGGAAAATTTAATTTCTTACGAGACGTATATTTTTAATCAATAATAACGAAAAACTAAAATATTTTTAAACTTCAATACACTTTACAATGTTAACGTGTTCGTTAAAAATGAATAATCTGTTAAAGTTTATAATGTGTCCTGTTTAAAAATTAACTCCCCTCCTTAAATTCAGGTCTAAGTACGCCAATGGCGTACCCATTATATTATCGTTATTAAGTTAATATTATTAAGTAGATATACTCTACACAGTTTAGACGTATTTCGTATAACGTGTAAGAGACGAGTGTTTCTTATCAAGTATAGTAGTACTAGTAGATAACCGAAGATCGTACACTGGTGTCGTATAATTTTGTGTATGTATTAAGCGTTGTCGACATTAGGGTATTTTAGGTGTCTATAATCCGTCCGTACCTAGCGCAGTGTTTCCGAAAATCGCTGGACCGAATGTCGATAATTAATATGGTCGATACGCGCATAAGTACACGGGAAAAACGCCGTCTACTTTGGTCGGCGGATTACCATACATAAAAATAGAGGCGTAAACGTCTGGAAAAAGAAACGACGAATATTTCGCCGTATAAGTAACTGTATGTACAGGCGAGTAACAAAATTACGGATTACGCGTCGATATATACATGTGCGTGTGTATCACGGAACCGTTACTTTTTTTCAACCGTGTACGCGTACGCAGTGGCGGACTTAGACCTAAATTTCGGGGGGGGGGAAGGGAATTAATTTTTAAATAAATAAATCGGACGACCTTAACGAAACAAGACACATTATAAACTTTAATAGATTATTCGTTTTTAACGAACACGTTATATTATAACGTGTATTGAAGTTTAAATATTATTTTAATTTTTCGTTATTATTGACCAAAAATATACGTCTCGTAAAAAATTAAGTTTTCCTAAAAATTTTCGGGAGTGGGAGGAGGAAGGGGTTTCCTACCCCTATTAGTACACCACTGCGCGTACGCGACGCCAGTATATATCGCGTCTCGTTACGAAATCGTTCGGTCGATCATTTTTCTTTTGTGGAAATAAAATGGTGCGCGCTGGCCCGTCGAGAATTCCGTTCAGTCACGGCCGCCGCCGGAGGTGTTGGTGTCGATCCGCCAGAATCCCGGCGTCCCGGTTTGGGCGTCGGCGGTCAGAGGCCATTGGTCCGCCGACGGCACTCCCAACCGACCAACCGGCGCGCCGGGCGGAACGGGCGGCGGCGCATTAGCGCACGCGAGTGCACGGCTAAGTATGCGCGCCCGTTCCGCCGACAATTTACGGTATCTCCTCCCCCTCCACCCGCGCCCGATATATAAAAACACAAAGCGTTCCCAAAACGGTGCGTCGTAATTCTCGTATATCGCGTCCTCTCGAAGTTACTACACGCACGTCCCCCGGAATCGTGAAATCGCTCGGTTCGCGGAATGAACCGACGGCCCGGCATAATTTTCTAGAATTGGACCGATTTTCTTTTTAACTTTTATTACCCTCCCCTCCCCACTCCCACATTCATAGATCGTCGTGAACGTTTTAAATAAAAAACTACGAATGTTTTGTATTATCGATTATTTGAAATAGTTTGTGTATACATATATATACACACGTATATTTTGGCAGTTCATATTTTATTTGGATATATATATATATATTGGAATAAACGAAATATTTATTTAATAAATTATTATTTCGTTTTGATAAGCAGATAGTATATATGTAGGTATACTGTAGATAAGTATATACAGAGGCGTAAATACGGGAGAAGGGAACGAAGGTTTTCACACATTTCGCTTTTCGAAGATTTTTTTATAGATATCAAATGAAACTGTAACAACTGTTTGACATTTTCAATTAATTTGAAAAATCTTAATGGGGAATAGGGATTCGGATGTCGAATCTTAGTTATTGAAATTAATTCGGACGCGGCTAAATTAATATACCATTATATATCAATATAAAAATATTGATAATCGTTTAACTCTTTTCGACAGACATTAATTCGTGCCATTAGCAGACGGCAGTCACAAATTCGTCATGAATGTATGGTTTAAATATTTATTATTATACATTATCAGTTAAATCAAACCCTTTTAATTATACTCGACGGTTTCGCGTATAATATGGTATACAATTTTTCTTTAAATTTAATTCCTTCAAAAATTTACTAACATTGAATATTCATTGGTTGGCTTTTTGTTTTGCGTAACTCGGTATAAAAGACCTTTAAAAGGATTAAATTTAAACTGAGTTTCATTTTTCGAATTGAATTACGTTCGTCAAAATATTGATGAAAATGTAAAAAATATACAAATTAAATTGTCGACTAGTAGCGAAATAACAAACGCTTAGTTTAAAACGTCCCATTTACTGCGTTTCATCTATTTCCTATAAAATTCGACCTATTTTCAAAACAAAACAATATTATAATTCTCTCGTGGACAGTGTTCTAAGAAAAGACATGGGATAAAGCTGCGTCATCATGACTTACGAAGGTCACGTGCTGTCATTGTGTCGGTGAAATGGCCATTAAAAAAAACTAATTGCTTATAAAATATGCGCTCGTAAAATGTTAGACTGGACATGGCGAGGACCGAGGAGAATAGCCAATACACATTGTTTAGGTATTATTAAGTAATTTTAAATTTTACATTACGGTGTTTAGTATTTTTGTCGTTTTAGTTATTTTGTGGGTACGTTTATTTTATTTTATTTTTAGCTCGAAATTACACGTGTATTAATTTTTATTGTTGTAATCTATACAGTAAGTACGTCGTCAGTGCGGAAAAATATTCCAGATGAATTAGCCAATTAACAGTAATTGTCGAAATGATTTCGTTTCGTAAATGCGCAATTAAATATAATTATAGTACAGATGTGCAAGTGTAATGAATCATTAAGCGTTATTAATTTATTACAAATCTACGTAAAGGCAAAAATATTTTTTTAACAAAAAAATAACTACGAATCTGGGGCGTGTATATATATATATATATACACACACACACACACACACCTATACTCCGGCCTTATGCGGAGAATGAATTTCCAACGTTATCGTCGCCGCTGCGTCACGTTGTGAGATTTCAATTACCTGCATTCCAGTCGCATTCTTTATAGCGTTGGTATATATAATAGGTCGCGCGTACGTTACAACCGTACATCGGCAGCAGAGCGCACGCGCGCAAACACACACAAATGTATACACTATATACACTATAGGTTTTGTACACCGTCGTTATTGTAACTCGACAAGGATAAATACGATATTTTCACTTTTATTTTTGAAACACAAAGTGTGAAAAATAAATTACTATTGCATTTACACGCGCGTGCTTAAAATATTACACATTCGCAGTAAACTTGTAAATATATATATATATTGTATATAGTACATCTGATACCTATATGTGGCGTCTCGCCCCGGCCAGAATACAAAACAGGCTTCGCGCCGAAAACAGCGACTCGTCCCGCGAGCAGAGTGGTAACGTGCGCGAGAGCGCGCCACCTTCCTGCTATGCGGTCGGCGCAGCGCTCGCCTTTAGGTGGCGAGTTAGCGAGTGTTTTTTTTTCCACTTTTGTTTGGACCCGCGACCGGCCACGGCGGTGGCACGTGCCTCGTTCCGAACAACGAAACTTTTCTGTTGTATTAAATAACTGGTTACATTGCAATTACCGACTTTTTCTTGCGAACGCCTGCACCGTACCTCATCAAACTCGAGCACCGGGAAAAGGCTCACCTGCGGGATTTCCTAAATATATTCGAATATGACACGCCAAGTTTACATAAAACCGAGAAAAAAACCGTATTATATTTATAAAAAATACTAAAATATGAAAATATTGAGTGGTATATTTATCTTTATGTATCTTTATATATATATATCTGAATATTTTATATATGTATATCCCCTGAAGTATTGTAACAAGAACATTAGCGTAATATGATAAAATATATGTAGAAGCCGTCGTTAAATTTTTAGTAATCAATCTTCTAAGCGGATTCACCTCATACGTCTCTTTTAACCAGTTCTATTTAATAGTAATTTATGTCCAATCGCAATCCCATACAATACTTCGTAATTTTCAAAAATCAAATATTTCGATTATAATATCAAATATATTCTACCAATGAACATTGCTTTTTATTTATACAGATAAACACAAACGTTGAAGCGTTTTTTTATTATAGTCAAATATAATCTGAGGTTATTTTCCGTTTTGACGTTATGAAATTTTGAGTATCAAAATTTGCGTGCAAACAAGTTACACAATTTAACTACGTTACAGATCAAAATGTTAAATTTAAAAATGGTTAATCCCCAATCGTGATAATTTTTGGCGAATTTTACCCACGTAAAATGGACACAGCAATAAATTGATTTGTCGGCGAAGTGTGTGGAAATTTGATGCAGTCCGCAAGGGCCAATTGAATTTGTATCAATCACGCAGGAAGATAATAAATTTACGGGCCAATTGTTTCCGTCGAGTGGCGGGAGAACAACCGATAAGAACCGTTATTTTAATACGCGGACTTTGGCCGCGCGCACTTAACGTCGCGTTATTTTTAAGTAGGAACAGCCGTTAATACAATTTGGTTTACAAATCTTAAAGTCAATTCTATACATGTTGTTGCCCGTTTCTCGATTATTTTAAATAATCCTTATTTACGTAAGAAATTAATTTTAGAAAGACGGCCGTATATTCTACAGATCATTATAGAAACTACCATTGGGGATGCGTATCAATACCATAGGTTTCGTAATTAACATAGGAATTTTTTTTTATTTTTTGGAGCGTCGCCGCGTTGTAGGTCTCAGAAACTATAAAAACAACCAGTTGCCCTAATTTTTACGCGTTACGGGCGTCGAAATTCAAATATAATAGATTTCTTGTCGTACATACTTCGATATAAATTCAACGTATCGGTTATTTTATTTTTATTAAACGAAATTCGAAAATCTCAAAAATTACAACATTTTCCGATTGCCAATAATTAATATTCGTGCCGTTATCGGTCTTAATAAAATGTGTAAGATTGGCATGTTCGTGAATGCGATATTCTATCTGCGATTTTTGCGGAATTATTGATGTAAAAATCGGTAAAATATTCGCAAATTATGCTTTTTTATTTGTTTAATTTTAATTCAGTAAAAATTGTTTGCGTGAAAACACTCGAGTTGATTTTCGAGATCATATAAAATATGAATACTCAAGGTTATTTCAAAGTAAATTTAATAAACGAATATGTTATAAATGAAGCTGGGCAATATTTTTAATCAGTTTAAATGTCTAGTTAATTATGAATAACGTGAAATGATGTAACTTGGTTTGAATAAAAAACCAACCAAGTTGGTGAAAAGTTACTTTGAAAATAAACGATAATAGTTAAATACGTAATGTATAGTTTATTAAATATATTTTTGTCGAATCAGCGAAATATATTTAATATTTTATTATTTATTACATTTTATATCGTATAAAGATATTTTAACATTTTTTTTCGAAGTGAAAAAGTTCTAATAGTTATCGTCCATCGCTGAAGTCCATTTTACATGAGCGCCGGAGGTTTATTGTTATTTTTGAGAAATATGTAGGTAATGCGTACCGTCGTAAAATTATAATTTTTTAAGGTAAAAATATTTTTGAAAATAACTTAACGCCGCCCAGTTCGAACTACATCGTGTAAAATATAAGTACGGTTTAGTATGGACATAACGTTACTCGTTAAGTTACTGACTAAAAATTAATTTTTACTGCCATTCCAACTAGTTAGTGTCTAGCCTCGATTGTACGTGATATTAAATAATACATTTTATAATTATTTTCGGTATTTAACATACTCGATATGGTAGACATTATTTCTGGTTTATTTAATCGATGTTTATGCGTACAGAGGTCTGTTTAATTTGTAAGCGAGTATAAAAATTGGGCCATTATTGTTTAAAAGTTATACAGTCCGTTAACGTATAGACGGTACTTGCTGAACCTGTTTGAACGCGAAGTTAAACTCAAATGTGGGTTTTTTTTAAGAGAACACGGCTTGTAGATAAACATGTTAACAACCATATGCGCATTTCTGGCGGTGCATTCCTGTATTCAGACGCATCTTGTCGTAAGCGCAATATACCGTTCATGACCGTAACCGAATTTTATGGTTACGTTATCTTTTTAAAAAAAAAACATAATCCTGTTATCTTAAAATGATAAACGTTTAACGCGCAGGTACAATGCGACTCGTGTTTTGAGGAATTTTATAATTTTATCGTCAATTACTATAATTTGCCGAGATTCACGTCGATCAATATATTAAATTGTGGGCTCGCGATACACGTATGAACGAATTTTGTACGGACACTAAAAAAGTGAGTTTTATTGTTCATTATTTTTTTCAAATGGGTATTTTAATATTTTATTATACTTTTAGTTCGTGTTGGTTATGGGTTGTCTACCCATATGTGGTCTACATTATTCATCGCGTTTTATTATATCCTTATACTTGATACGTTACATTTTGTTCAATATTTGGCGCGTCGAAGTTAGTATTTTATTTGACTCTAGAATCGATGTATGTAATTGGATGAATCATCATCGTAGAGATAATCTAGAAATAATATTTGGGATGAGAACTCCTTTGAAAAAAGGTAATTTAAATTGACGAGCGTTTACTGAGAAGTAAACATATGTATAACAAAGTCCTGATTACAATTAGCAGATTTATTAACAACTTGAATTGGCGATAAGTGAATTGAAAACAATTATCAAAATTGTAGTCAAGAGTAGATGGGCCTTGGGTGGTGTTGGCCTTTAAAAAATAACTTGATCGATACTTGTTAGAAGAAAAGGAATAAAGTTACATTACATTCAGCAATGTAAAATAAGTAAATATTACACATTTTTACAAATTATTAAACTGAAAAATTATTTGATATATATATTTTTTTTTTAGCTTTACAAGTCATTAGACTAAGCCACCAAAACTACTTCCAATATTCTATTATATGTCTGCTCCCAGTTCACTCCAATTTCTTCTAATAATTCTTTGACCTTGTTCTTCCATCATTTTTGCAGTCTCCTTGGTCTCTTTCCAGACATCATATATCATTGTTTCTTTCAACATCCATCAAACCACCATACATAACCTGCCCATTATCTCCTTGTCCGTGTGATGAATTGTACGATATATTTTCTTTTGTATATCTGGTAACAAGTTTCTTGGTGAATATTTTTTTAGGGAATCTTGTATTATCTATTACCATATTTTTATTTATTGCAAAATTAACCTTATTCTGTTATCATTGATTAGGTCATGTAAACTATGTTTTCCAATTGTTGTTTTATATGCATTTCCTTTTCCTTCTTGAACATTCATATCACCCAATAATAATTTAATGCAATAGTCTGGCATAGCATCATATATTTGTTTCAACTCTTCATAAAAGGCATCTTGCTTCTTCATTTCCTGATTTGGTTGGTGTGTAAATATGCAAATCATAATCATATCCTGGTGGCTCATATTGATGTGAATATAACATTTTCAGTCATTTATAGCTTTACATTTTTTAATCCATGGTATTAGGCTATTGTACACGAGGAAACCCATACCATTTTCATGTTTATTAGTCATTATACCGCCATAGAATAATGTCATGTTACCTGTTGGTATACATCCTTCTTGCTATCTTGTTTTTTATAATGCTACTATATTTACTTTATACCTATCTATTGCATTAGTTAGTGTACTAAACTTAGTTAAACTTACTAATGCTTAGTTCTTGCGTTAAATAAAGTTCTTATATTCCATGTGTTAATCCTAAATTTTTGTAATTTCGGTCATTTCCATTGTGTTTTATCCAAATCTCCTGAGGTTTCAGTTTTAGTTTTTTAATAGCAGTTTTTTTACAGTGATGGGTTGTTAGCTTGTCGTCAAACCCTCAACCTGGAGAACCAGACTGAGCCAACCAGTGAAGGCCAGCCCAGGGCTTGGGGCCCTGGGTTTTGTTAAACCTATGGTACTAATTACTTAGTACTTCCCTGAGGGGTAATTTAAACTATTAGTATTATATATAGTATATAAATATATATTTTTTTTTTTTTGTAGGTAATGTTGGCACTAAAATTTACTTGGCTGGTTATTTGGGTTGCCAACCGATGATATTGGGCACAATTGTGAAACTGTAAACCATTTTGGAGATGTTGTAGATTCTGACTGTTGTGTATTTTGAAATTGTTTGTGGGTAATAATGTTTGTTATAGATAATCGATTATTCGTTGATGTATTTTATTTATTTCATTATTTAATCGTGTTTTGATTAAGTCTGAAGTAGTAAGAACTGTTATGAAAATGAATATTGAAGGAAGAAGAGGAAGAGGAAGATTAAAGGAGAAGTGGATGAATACGATCGAGGAGGATATGAGGACTGCTGGTGTGTGCGTGTAGGATGTGGGAGATTGGGCCAAATGGAGACTTAGGACGAAGGTGGCTGATCCCACATAGATGGGATAAAGGTGAGGGAGTTGATGATGATGAATCGTGTTTTGATTTGTATGTTGCATAGCATAAAAATTATCTGTTGCCTTTATTTTTTTTTATAGACTGCATATTAACAGATACCTCGGCTGAATATATGCACCTATATAACATACCTACTTAGCATTTGCAATAATTTGAATCCATTGAATACATTTATGTAGTTTAATACTATTCACAATTATATCTTTCCTGAAGTATGTTAAGTATCTAGTAATAACAACAATTTTATTATAAATAAAATCCGTTTTAACAGATTAATTTTGATTAACTATTCTCACATCTGTTGGAAGACTAACATAGTAAAATATATCAACAATTTCATTAACGTTAATGTTTGGTAATTGTGTCATATTTGTATACGTTTATTATATTAGTTTTATGGTAGTGTTTATTGTGGTGTGTTATAAGATTTTTTTATGAAGAAGTTTGCGTTTAATTTTTGTTTTAGATTTATTTAAGTTGATTTAACAAATGGTTTGTTTGATGAGACATGCATTGTTGATGACAGTATGTTCGAATGTTTTTTGGATAATTATTCCATTTGGAATAGTGTGGCATAATGTCTGGTTCATAGAAATATGGTATCCGTATCATTTCCAGTCACAAGTTGCAAATTTTCCAATTCAGATTATATTATATATAGGTAATCATTAATATATTTCTTATGTTACAATATTCTGTGGACTGAAGTTTTGGTGATGGTCATTGTTTATGGTGGTATGTAAATATTTAGAAATCAATCAATTTGATTACAAGTACGTTGTTTAGTTTAAATTATATCGAGTAGTAACTATTCATGTGCATTTTAATGTAATATTTATTGCTTAGCTGATGCATATTATGTTTATTATTGTGTTTGTATTTTTATTATTGGTAAAATTC
This sequence comes from Geopemphigus sp. TES_GeoC_2020, assembly GCA_025469175.1. Taxonomy (NCBI): domain Eukaryota; kingdom Metazoa; phylum Arthropoda; class Insecta; order Hemiptera; family Aphididae; genus Geopemphigus; species Geopemphigus sp. TES_GeoC_2020. The sequence continues at coordinate 15,554 of JAIPRN010001795.1, forward strand.
ATATTAAAAAATGGTCGTATCATTCTATCTTTCTGATTAGGTTGAAAATTTGAACAAAAATAAAAGTGTTAAATTTAATAAAAATTGTTTATTTTGCACCTAAGTGATTTATATGATTAAATTTAAATAATTAAACTATAATGGTTTAGATTTTCGAAGTTTAAAATTAATTTAATAATAAATAATAAACTTCATATTTGAGGGTGTTTTTTGAAAAAAAAAAATTAATTTTAAGTATTATACACATAATACATTAATTGATGTATAGCTTTCATACAAAGTAGTTTTGACATGTGTATTACCTCTTATATACTTCTATATATATATATATACTTATACTTCATGTAATCAAATTTAATAAAAAAAATATTTTAAAATTATAATTTTTATAGAATTTTTGTAAAATATTGTTTAACAAATAAAACTAACTTATTTTTGAGATATGGACTTGAAAATAATTTTCAATTATGTGTGTATGCATGTAAGTGGGTGTTTAGATCAGTATATATTTAAATTATTATTTAATATGTATATATTTATATTTTTAGTATTGAAAACCACAAATGAATGGAGATCCAAATTTTAATATCGAATGATATTATAATTAGCAGATAATTATATGGTAGCCTGTAATAAATGATGGGAAATACGGTGATTTTCAAGTAACCGGTTACACAGTTCCAGTGATATAAAAATCACAGCGATTTTAAACGTTGATTTCAGTCACTCCAGTGATTGTATTTATCGTAGCGCTGAATTGTGGTACAGGATTAAGTAGCAACATAAAAGTGGCTCTGAAGTTTTCATACCAATACTATCAAAAAATTAAAAAAAAAATTTACAAGATAAGTTTAATTTAAGAAGATATAGTATGTCGATATTCATCACCTAAATATTTTTTTACAAATTAATAAAAATGTGATCAGTTATAAAATATTTTTAACAGTGTAAGTAGTAAGTTATGGTACCATAGACAAAAAATATATCTTTGGTAAATTAACAAGTTTAACAAAAAATAATTAGAATTAACTTGCCTATTTAAAAATAAAGTTAATATATTTTACTTATAATTAATAAAAAAATTAATACATTTATAAAATATAAGAAACATTAAATAATATTCTATTTGTAAAAAAACAAACTTATTTTTCAATTTAAAAAGATAGGTTATTTCTTGTCAAAAAAATTATTTGCATATAAAAATATTAATTGCTGAGCTCTAGTTTTGTTTAATTTATTGCGTCTGTCCGTTATTAATCCAGCTTAAGAAAATAACCTCTTGTTATCCCGTTTGCTGTGCTCATTCAGTGATTGAATTCACTAATTGAATTGAATATTAGTCACTGGTAGCGCCAGTGATTTTTAGATTATTGGTTCCAAATCGCGGTTATCGATATATCGTCCAACACTACCTGTAATGTTGATTCTATATTGAATTTCACAACAGTAAAGTATTTTGTTGCAGATAAATATAGAATTTAAATCATTAAAGAAGTAAATATGGTTTATCAAGTAAATATAATTATTTTAAAAATAGTAACATTTAATAATTGGTTAATTCAACGGTTACATGTACTTGTACAAGCTGAGAAATTAGACATGATAACGTGTCTCAATGTGGTGAAATCATAAAGAATTCATTATAATAATATCAGTGTATAAATCATATCTGAAGATTATCCATTAATTTAAAATGTTAATAGCTTGTTAGTCACTAAGTTTATTTTGTTACATATTAGTATTTATATTTTGGTAAAAGTACTTTTATTATATCTAAAATTATTTTTAATAAAAGAGTAATACGATAGTAATTTACAAAAAACTTAATTATTTATTTTTCAAAATTAAAATTAATAATTGTAAATTTATAAATGCGATATGAACAAATATTACTTTCTTTTGCTATGCATTCAAAACCAGTATATGTTTATTAAAGTTAAAAGTATTTTATGACAAAAAACATAAATACATTATATAAAAAATGAGTTATCAACTTGCTTTAATTACATAATATTAAAAATTAGATAAAAAAATAAATAATATTCTTAACACAGGATAAAATGTAATTTCTTTGTAATAGTTGTGACCATTTTACTAAAATAGATAATGGCGTATATAATTGGTGACTAATGTAATCGAAGCTTTTATTCTACCATTAAAAATTGTTCATGTAAATATTATCAGGTTTGTGGAATTGTCCCTCTACTTTGCTGGATTATTACACCAGACTAATATCAATATTTTGCGACCCTCGTAGAACTGATAACAACTCATAACTAATAGTTATAACATAGGTTTCAGAATTTTCATCTTGGTAATTCAGTTATGATCATGATTTTTGTCTTCAAAGTACCCAACTTTATAGGCCTCTCATTTTTTTTCCGTTCGACTAAATATATGTTGATATTATGAAACGAAGGTTTTAAAATTTGAAACTTCCTATTTCGAGTACCATTTATGTATTTTGTTAGAGGGGGAGGGTAGTTAGGTAAAGTTACAATAAAATTGTTTAATGAAATGCCTCGTCGATAGACTTTTATCACGAGACCATTGTGCTGTTAGGTATTGAATTGAATACATATTATTTATAAATATATTATATTATAAATCCAAGTAATAATAAATATTATTTATCTTTAGGTACTGAGTTCATAGATAATACTTTAATTACACAATGTTAAAACTGCAATAATTACAGATTTATTTAAGGACAAAATTGAAAAAATTCTCACTCCTTTGAGAAACTTGTCTTTTGCTCTTTTGTCAGATCTTTTGTCCATTTATTTTGAATGACTTTTTATTACTGGATATTTTGCATTTGGGAGAAGGGTGTAAAAATGTATAGAAGAAATTAATTATTTACAATACAATAAAATATATACGTAACAATAATAATAATAAATATACCATTTAGTTAATAGATATTCAACGAATAAAATTTAATTAACCAAATATAATTATAATTCCTTTTCCTTTTTTACATGTGAAAATATCAAAACTTATTTTGAAATAAAATTTTACAGTAGTGGACTTTTCATGTTGAATATAATTGAGTTTTACAATTTTTATTCCGTTATTGTTGAATGGTGATGTGATTTTGTTCATTTCAAACGACTAAAACTTTCTTCCACTGTAGCACAAACGAGTAGTGTTATAAAATATTTTATATAAGTTAGATATATAGTTAGAAGTCATATCTTCGGATATTGTATATTTTAAAATTTCATCCGTCGAAATATAATTCACTATTATCCTTCTTTAATTAATAAATAAACAAAATTAAACAATATATATTGTGTTAATATATCATCTCGATCTACGTCATTTTTATACTATTTCGATATTTCTGTAAGCGACTTTAATCGATTGGTAGTCGTTTGTTTTTAAAATTTAACGATTTTTTTCTAGTTGACAGCTTCAAATGTTTTAAAGGATACTTCAAATTTACATAATACTAATATATTCTAGGTATCTGTTCTAAAATGTGTTTTACGATTTCTACGCGTTTGTTCACATTGCACGTATGCACGTATATATACGAAATACGAATATTGGTTTTAGTCGCACGTGAATTAATATAATAATGTTAACAGTTTCGATTATCAATAGAATATAAAATTACTACAATATTGCGTTTTGCAAAACAACGCTATAAAATATTATACGAATAAAAATCGTTTTCGTCTTTGAGGTGTAATTAAGGTTGGTGATAATTTTTTTTTTAACACGGTACCGGCAATACCCTCACTGGCCCGGAATTCCTGAAGGCACTACTTTTGGACTAGTGAGTCGCCATCATTTATTGTAAAATACAAAACGTTGACAAAATTGGATCCACAATACGATCATCCTTAATGGGATAGGTGAGCAACGCGAGCTATCTCCACGTTGTTTTATTTCCCCCCCTCCCCGTACCTAAAATCTAATTCACAATAATTCTTAAGAACTAACACTTCTTAAAAACTATCACGTGAATAGTGCGCGGTGACAGGACAATCCTTTACCACGGGGCAATCATTTACATCTTCCTTTAGGTAGTTTAAGCTAACACACGAGTGGAGCTGAATTAGGACAATCCCCCGATACGGTACCAATTATATCGTCCTTTACGAAAAATAAAAATAATGTAAAAGTGATTCTTCGTTCCCGATTTAGCGGCTTAGCCGCTACCTCCTCCTGCGGCCGCGACGGAGTTGTTACGTCAAGAGCTTTTCTTTGCCGTTCGGCGACTTCCTTCGCCATCATCACTGACTTCGCAAATCGGACTACGGCGTTCCAGTGGACCTAAGATTCGAACATGCGCTCGACCAGATCGCCCGGGCCGAATCCTCCTATTCGACGGACTAGCGCGTCCCGTTCACGGTCAAACGCCTCGCAGCGAAAGAGCGTCTTCCTTACCGTTGCCCGACCCGGCGTGTCCACAATGCGAACATCCGGGCGACGGAGCACGGCCGATCCTATGCAAAAACGCGTTGAAACAACCGCGACCCGTCAACAACTGCGTGAGGTGGAAAGTCATGCCGCCGTGCGACCTCGCCAACCACCGCCGCAGCAGATCCGGAGGCAGCACCGATCAGGTACATCCGTGGCCATTGTTCGCGGTTGGGGATCCCAGCCGGTCGATCCGCCGAACCCATTCAGTCAGCGTCTCGTGCCTCATTGCTGAACGACTGACAGCCAACTGTTGCGACGTTGCCCGCGTTCCAGAGGATCGTTCTCCCGAAGTCACCGCTGGCGTCCGCCCTCTTCTGGCCTCAAACGACCGAAGGCGCTTTTTTGCCAGCAGGTCGAACGGCGTAATTCGAACGAGAACCGTCACGACGTCGTAGAACACCGTTCGGTATGCACACGTGACACTGAGGGCGACCCTTCTTTGCACCCTAGCCAAAGTAGGGACGGCCCGCGAGTCATAGTCCAAAGAAGGCGCCCACGTAGTGCGCTGTACAATATTATCGTAACACGACGCTGATGAGCAAGCGCCGTTTGGCCTCGCCCGGTCCTCCGAGATTCGGCATCAGGTCGGTCAGGGCTCCCATAATCCGCTGTGCCTTGTCGGACACTATGCGGAGGTGCGCTCCGAGCATCGAACGCTTGGACTCGAACTCGAGGCCCAGGTATATAAGCGTCTTTCTTAACCCGACGGTCTTCTTCTCCAGCTGTAGACGAAGATCCACCGGACCGCGACGGGCCGTGAACACTACGGCCTGAGTCTTTTCGACCGCTAGCCGCAAGCCTAGAACGCGTATATACGCGGCCACCGCGGCGAGCGTGATGTTAGTACGGACCTGCACTTCGTTTACAGTGTCCTCCTCCGTCACGACCAGCGTATCGTCGGCGAAGTCAAAGATTGACACGCCGGACAGTAACGGAAGGCGAAGCACCGCGTCGTACGTCACGTTCCACAGTAAAGGGCCGAGCACGGAGCCCTGCGGCTCGCCGCAAGAGACTTCCGGGGTCGACATCTCGCCGCTTCCTGCGCCGCACCAGTGCAGCTCACGCTCTCCGAGATACGACCAGAGAATGCGTCGCAGGTAAGCCGATACGCGACAGGGCTCCCTTACTACGTCCCGCCCGATCGTGTTAAAGGCGTTCCTGACATTTAGACTCATAGCGACGGCCAAACGGCGACCGGTACGCGCGGCCGCGAGTTTGTCGCTACGCGTCCTGTAATAATTTATCAACGAGTGGACGACAAAATAAATATCTATAAGCAATGTATCCGAATGTATTTGTCGTTTTAAAAATATTTGGTTATATGCCGTGTATGAATGAAAATTATATCTATCATTTTCAATTCTTTGTTGAGTCAAATATTATTCGAGATCTAACTTGTTAAGTTATAAGTATAATAAGTGTTACGAACTTATTTTGATATATTAAAATAAGTCGATATGTACTATATTTTTAGGAAAAAAAATTTAATTGCTCACTATTTTTTTCACATGATACGTCTATAAGTAAATATAATAATAATAATAGTAATGGTTCGTAGTCACTGATGAATGGGCGGAAGGAGGTGTAATTGCCTTCGCTCTTAAAATTAAAAATAAAATAAAAACGATAAAAAATATTTATATTGTTTTATTTTTAAATACGTTTTGTGTTAATTAGCAACTATAGTTAATTTATTTATAAGAACGTTGTTGTAAATTAAAAATTATAAAGCGAAGTATTTTCTTAATGAAAATGGCATTTACATTAAAATGTAAATTTTGATCTTCGTATCACACGATTGCAAATAATGTTCTACATGCTCATGAATTGTACAGGTAGAGGATAAAAATGATCGTTAATATTAACGATATATTATGATTTTATTGTTTGGACGATTCGATGTTATGTTCCACCCAATTCGTCGTTATATAATATAATTCGTATTATGCGTGTTTGGCTCCGAAACAATGTCCAAAAAATATAAATAGAATTCGTAGAAACGACATAAAGTCAAAAATGTTATAATTTTATGCGACACGATCATAATATAATAATATTCGAATAAATAGTTAAATTATTTATACGTTAAAAAATTAAACGATTATTTTTCTTTTTTTAAATGTAAGTAGAAGATACGATTATTTAAGCCAGAAGCGGCCACTGAATAATAGCTATAATCAAACAACAACAACAATAATAATAATGATACATTTATTAGTTATTAACGAAAGTTCGTACATTATGTTACTCGATTTTGAAAAATTTTGTTTTTAAAACGGTTGTTTCTGATATTTTACAGTATCATCTCGAAAAAATGTCTGTATTTGTTTTGTACACAATTGATTTTTAAATTTTATAAAAAATATATATGTTACTACAGTGTATTTTTTCTCATCCGTATTATTTATTATAAATTATAAACTTATTGTTAAATTATGAATGAGAAACTAATTTTGTTTTTTCTTTTAATATTTTGGAGAGTAGAGTTTGAACTACTCCGTTGAACTCACTCTTGTCAACATCAAGCCAATTGACTATGTAAATTGAGAATGAGCCAATTTACAATAATAAAAACAAAAAAAAAACGATAACTAAATATACACAAGCAATATTTGAGTTCCTAAGCAAAATCCTTTCATATCTTAAAATTTCGAGTAAACGTTATTTGATTAGGCGAAAAAATGAAATATTGCTATGATTATTATATTGATTTTACTTTATATTTCTTTGCTTATAAAGAATCAGTTTAACAACCAATTCACCAATTGTTGAATAAAGTATAAAATTCTGCGTAAAATATTCTTCTTCCTTATTCGTTCTTTGGTTGCCATTAGAAAACTAATAAATTATTTTATTTCATTATACAAAAATGTATGTTATTAAATATAGTTTAGTAACTATCATTATAGTGGCTTTTCTTTTTACCGAATATGCTGATTCACGTAACTATCCGCTTTATTATTATATTATTATTGGATTTTAAATTTATTTATACTATTGAACCCGTGTAATACATTTCAGATTATGAGCAAAGCGCGAAAAATTTATCCGTTTTACAATAATGTATTTTTTTTTATCCGTGAACACTTTTGCGTGGATCCATTTCAGATTTATATAATTTTGACATACCTATTACTTTCCGGTAGTAAATTGTACCTAATATTTTGTAATTAGAACTAAATGCCCGAAAAATTCATACAAGGTTTATCCTTATTAAAACGTCGAAAAATATTGGAATTTGATAGTTAACATTTTATTTTTAAAGCGCTTGATTTTTATATTTTGGACGAAATAAAAATATTTTGCGTAAATTGACGACTTTTTTTCCTTATAAAAATAATAACATTGCAGATTTTTGTATTAAGGAATTAAAAATGTATCGTAATGTTTATTATATGTTATTCCTAACAGTTGTGAACAATTTTTAAAAGTCATTAATCGCAATTTGCTTAGCGTTTAAATTCAAGTTTCGGGCGAATTGAACATTTTTTGTTTAAAATGGCCATATATATTTTTAAAATTTTTAATAAGGGAAATGTCCGTATTTAAGATTTTAAAATGATATAAAAGATAAAAGATATATTTTCTTTTGCAAATTTCAAATTCATAAAAATAGATTCGTTCAAAAAATGTCGTATTTGTTTAAATGTCTTTTATGTCGACATTCACTAATGTTAAACAACGACATATTATGATAAAATCGAGTTAATCCAAATTTCTATCATATATTCATTATTATAATGACCAACTATAGTGTCACTTAGAATCGTTTTTTGAATATAACTATTTATCATTACTTTCAAATTTGAAATTATAATACAATTCTAAAATCACTGTTATATGTCCCATTTGAATAAACATCAGCAAGCATTCGCGGTTCGCTATTTTTTTATTAAAATATTATTTTGCTTATAATTTATCCCATTTTTCTGTAAAAATATGAACTACATACAGTTAAATAAAACAATTAAAAACATATTAAGTCAAATTGATTTTTGTTTTATAGTTGACGAAATAGGTAAGATAGAATATCAATAAACTATATTTTATATTAATTAATTTCTTCGAAGTTTATGACCCATCAAACAAGTTCGTGTGTGGAAATACAAATTTATACATCGCGATAAAATATTTAAATAATTAACGTATTACGTTATGTATAAAAAGAAGTTTTTAAGTACATACAGCGTTATATACATTGATTTACTTGTGTTAATATTAAATTTATAAAATCACGCTACGAATTATTAAAACATTAAATTTATTTCATTTAATATGAAAAATGGGGTTTCAGCTATTAATTTGTTAAATCGATAAGCGTATTAGATATTTTTGTGCCATGGACATTGAGTTCACGAAAGAATGATTAGATGGTGTAATGATTTGTGACGGGACAGGCCTTTTTAACACATTGTGTAATGACCCCCGAATAATAAGCGAATTATTATCGTAGTAACTACTATATAATAGTAACAAATGAATGTCTTCGATATTATATTATATCACGAGTATATTTATTATTATTGAAACGTTAAAGTTTAGAAAATATTTAATTTGTAAAAACGAAACTAACGTATAATAATTTTGTGACGGTTGGATTTTTTTGAATATGTTGACGAATTAGGATGATTTGTGCATGAAAGACTTGACGTTTGTTTTAGGCGTTTGGCAACGCTTGTTTGTACATTGACTTATGCAAGTACACGAAACAATTCCTTGTCCCTCGGCTTTCCTAAACATCGTCTCTGCTTAAATATTTTAAAATTATCTATAAACATTTTCTGCCTTCCCATCTACCCTTCCCACGACGAGATTTTCAATATAAATTAACACCAACTATTAGTTATATAGTAAGGGATAATGATTAGGATGAGGTCTGTAATTGTGGTAATGTGACATAATATAGTATAATATTTATTTAGATTGTAATTCACAATGCACCTTTTAATAACTTTCAAGTGTACAGTGTAAATAATACAGACATATTTTGACAGACCTCATTATCAAAGATGGATATAACGGTAAGCAATTGACAAATATTTGTCAATTTACTAATTACTATAGTTACGTTTAGTTCTAAAAAAGATATATATTATGCATTTGATCATCGATTATTAGCGAAATTGTTGGGTTTCATTTTCAAAAAAAGTGTGTTTTTTTTTGTTTGTTTTTGGTCGATACTATTTCGTATAGTACAATTGCTCCGGTTTTTACACGTAACACTATTTTGGTTTTGTTTTTAGTATACCAGTATTTGATACGTTTATCCATTTACGCAGTTTGATTTTTTGTTTGACGCATTTCAACTTCATTGTAAAACAATGATTAAACAGATGACTGGACGTTGTAAATTGTTAAAACACTTAATTTTCACAAAATCGAATTAAATTTATTATAATTCTAAAAAATAAAAAATAAAATAACGTTGAATGATCGACATTTTTTACAGTTATTAATTTTAATATTATACACACATTATTTTTTTAAATAATTATACGATTTTATACATTTTAATAAACTCCCGTTTTTAATATTTAAGAATAATTAAATTTGAAATTAAAAGACGAAGGGCAGTAAATTTAATATAGAAAAATTATGTGGCATCTATAATAACAATATTAAATAAAATTCAAAGACCGTTACTTATTGTTTATTTTATTAAGCATTTATGTATAAATTTCGGGTGAAATGGAATAATTTTTTAATAACATATTGATCGGTTTTACTATTGAAGTTTATAGCATAAGTAATTTTAATATGTAAGAACATAACATGTATTAAAAGATTAGTAAATAATAAAATTAAATCAAGGATTTTAAATATATCAATTATATTTTTTTTAAAAAACAATTTTTCCCAAAGAAAATTTCCGGTCAACTTACATTAAAATTTGTTACCGAATTCGATTAATTACAAAAATAAAAATAATTTACTTCTAGAATTTTATTAGGTAAAAATTATACAAATGAAATGAAAATCTTAATTGATTAGATTAAAAAAGTTTGGATATTGAATCGGCAAAATTTAAATTATATATTTTCATTAAAAATAATTCCATATGCTAACGTTGTTTCAGAGGTTAAGTGTTTTATTAAGATCATATTCGGCAAATAAAAAATACCTCTAATTGGGTTAACGAACACAAACGTTTTATTACCGATTTCAAATTCAAAAATAATGAAACTATAAAATTGCTGTGTCTAAGTAATTTACATGAATCCACAACAATTATGCTTTCTTTTTTTACATTGTTTGTGAACTGTTTTCGTGTAGAAATACCACCTTCCGTTGTAAATTGTATGTAGTTAGTATTTCATTTGACTCGTTTTCTAAATGGTTTTTTCAAACGCAAGCAAAAATTACCGAAAATTACAAACACGAGTCAAATCGTCATCCGGTTTTCACAAAATTAAATTATATTTTTTTCTTAGAAACTCAAAATTAATAATAATAAATGTGTTGCGACGCTCACCATTTATTTATTTTAATATCTTACGTAAAACATATACGAACATCATTTTGAAATTATTCGACCAATTTTGTGGTTTTTCTAAGAGGAGTGTCTAAGAGGAGTTTCATTAGGCATCTTCATATTGGCCATAAATTGATCGATAAAGAATTAGGCACTACAATTTTAAAATGCTTGTCATTACTTACACAATGAAATACCTTAGGTGTTGTATTATATTATGTACAAATATATATATATACTCGTATGTTTTTTTTTTTTAGGTACCGGCTTAGAAAATTATAAGAAGGCTAAGCGTCGTGGTAATTGAAATATCTAATATATAAAATAAGGTCATGTTTTTGTTGTTCGAGATAATTTCTAAAAATATTTGACTAATGTTTAGAAATTGTGTATCGATAAATCGGTTTTGACGTTTAATGTGCTATATAGGGTATATTACACGATTGTATTGTCAAAAATTAAATAATTACTATTCTTTATGGTTAAATTACTTTACGGTGTTAATACTTTATGTCTTAACGTTAATTTAAATTAAAATTTTTGTTTGTTTTATAATATTTTGTAGATAGAAGTAAAGATAAGAGGCTTGCGGGTGCGTAATTTTTAAGTTTTAATTCTTAGCGAATAACATTTTGAAGGTTTGATTTTAGCTACTTTATTAAATAATTATCATCCAAAGAAAAAAAATAATAATTATAAAACTGTATCGATCGAATATAACTAGTATACTCGTACGTATAAAATAATGTATCGACGTATATTAAATTATATTTAAATTGATTTTGCTCTTATTATTAAAAGAAATTACTATATTATAATATTATAATAAATCGTGTATGTAAATAATTTGAAATAGGTTTAGCATATAGTTTTTTCAGTGAAATGATACTATAGCTAAGTTTTCTATGACCTAACAATGACTCAACTGTTTCAACTAAAAATATTTGGCTTACGTATACACATCACATATGTATCGTTGCACATTTCTACTATATACAAAATATAGTTGTTTATATTATATTTAATTATACCTATGCTTGTATTAATACACTATGATATATTTGAATATTCGGGAAATTTAAGAATGTAAATTAAATTTTAATCGGTTCAACTGCATTTTCAGATATTACAAAGCAGTATATTAATTACCTCATCGATCAGAGTAAACATAGTATGTATTACTAGTATTATTTCATCGTTGTTTAGAAGGATAATTATTATTTAATTTATAAGTTATTTAATAAATGTAAACTGATTTTGAATAACACTTTATTATTTCATAATATTACTACGTAATATATAGGTGTTGGTGCGAATGTAAATCATTTAAAAACTATAAAAATTTCATAAAAATAGGTTTTTTTTTCTTCTCTTTTGTCCTTCACTACCCGGTATATAGAATGTGTATAGAAAGGTATATAGAACCTTTTACTTCACTAAATCCCGCGTATCTTTTCACACCAGATACTTTCTTAAATCCCTTTGCATCACATCACACCATTTCTTTTTCAGCCTTCCTCATTCCTTTCTACCTTTTGTCAACATTTGCTTAGTCACAGTCACTGCCTCTGTCTCTCCTTTCCTTAAAATACGCGCGAACCATCTCAATTAATTTCCTCTCATTTTATCAGTTATTGGATAACACTCTTATGTATTCATTTTTCGTTTCCTTCTCTTTATTATTTTTATCCTGTTTGTTCACTATTCTGCTTTTTCTGCGTTATATATCCATAATTATCAACCAATGTGTTGTCTTACTTACTCCAAGGATTATTTTGTAATATTTACACCGTCTTTAATTCCTTTTTCTACTTATAAAATAATCAGTTTGCTACTCATTTCCTTTACTTTCACATGTGTTATGTATTGTTTTTGTCACTTTGTGAAAAAATTATTTACACTTGCTAAAGTTTACGTTGACGCAAGATCATATATTCGTTCTCCTTTCTCATTTATTTCTCAAAATTCACGTTTTCCACGAATTCTAAAATATTATTTTCTGTCACTTCAAATTATAATATTCTCAATTCTCGGTGTTCCTCGAATTATTTTATCCATTTCTTGTTAGAACTCTTCCTTTTAATTTTCCTCATACACCATTTGCAGAGCATAATACATTCATATTGTGGTTGTCAGGTAGTTTCGCACACCTTATAACTTTTGTACATACTGTCCGGCTGATACCAATCGAACAATTCCTCAGAATATAATCACATCTATTTCCTCATACCTGTTGGAACTTTGAATATCCAAGATGGAATATATTTTTTTTACTTATTTACTGATAACATTGTTAGTCGATTGGGTGACTCGAATTATAATAGTATTCTACTTAATAAATAGTTTCATATTTTGACTAGCAAAAATTAATTTTAGCCATTAATTACGAAAAGAATTTGCTTAAATTTATGTAGACATTTTATAGTAATATAAAAAAATATATTAATTATAATTGTTTTTTATTTTTGTTTTTAGAAAAGTATCCAATTGCTATAGAATTTTTAGAACGAAGAGATAAAGCTTGGAGAAGCAAAAACTTAGTGACTAATTAATAATTAGGCAATTAGTACGAAAATATATTGTTAAATTAAAAAGGATTATTCGCGAAAAAACGTATTTAATGTTTCAATTAATATTGATTGTTATTATTAACGATTTTGAGTGTTTACTGTAGTATTAGCGTATCACTAATAGCGAGTAATTTTTTTTTGTATTCCTTACAAATCAATTTGTTAATTTATTAATTGTTTAAAAGTTCAGTACATATAATGAATAAAACACGTTAATACATAAAATAATTAATGTACATTATGTAATTTAATAATAATTTAAATAGGAAAAAATCTAAGATATTCACCGCCACATCTAGATAGCCACAAGAATATTTGGTACATAAAGATGATTTTATAATCGGTTAACAAATAATAATTAGCAATTATATTTATGAAGTATATGAGTATGTGTGTGCATGTGTGTGTGTGTGTGTGTGTGTGTGTGTGTGTGTGTGTGTGTGTGTGTGTGTGTGTGTGTGTGTGGGTGTGTGTGTGTGTGTGTGTGTGTGTGTGTGTGTGTGTGTGTGTGTGTGTGTGTGTGTGTGTGTGTGTGTGTGTGTGTGTGTGTGTGTGTGTGTGTACGTGTGCCCGCTGGTGTGTTTTTGTTAATAAATACTTGAATTCTTTAATGATTTTATTTTGGCCATTATCGATAATATATACGTATATTGCGTGTATCAGCGTAATGATTTATAGCTCACGCAATTAGTGAATAACGGAATTCTCAGTTTAAAACTATTTATCGTGAAGCGGCAGTCACGTAATATCAATCGTCATTACCCATAGACAAAAGTATACTTTTACGCGTAGGAAATATAGATGTTGTTTTCGTCGCGCGCAAATTCATATAATAAATATTAACAGCCCGGACACTGTCGGTAGAATATAATATTGTAATTGCTGCAGTATTACGTTCTTACGGGTCAACGTTACGGAGTAACAAAAAAGGTTATAAAAATCGTGCGTTGGTTTCTAAGGCGTATAAGGTTGCTAATTGATTTTTGGGATTTAATTTGAAAATTGGATTGTATTTAGGAAGGGAAAGGGAGAGATTAATTCGGTTTTTGCCGCCATTCGATTTACCCGCCAAGGACTTTTGGTGTACGCGCCTATCGGAGTGGTAGGTAACGTGGACACAAGTAATATTTTCTAATCGGTTTTATTATCCACGTATTCCGCGGATAATAATTTAACTAGAAACAGAAATAAAATTCCTCGCACGGTTATTATGGCGGAACGATAATATTGTAACGGCCTATACAATTGACGAATATCGTTGTCAAGGACTTGGAAATAACGTTATTATCCGCTGAAAATCGTTAACCGCGAACATTTACCTCGTTATTTACCGAGACAACGATACAACCGATAATCGATGTACACATGTACGTGTACATTTACGTGCACACATTACAGACGTTGCAATTGCCGCACACAACTTTGTGTATTAATGTCAATAGTGTCGCGTGTATACAGAATGTACGATTTCAATTACTACAATATTGCGCTATACGAGACGACACTATAAAATAATATAAGAATATTAGGAATCATATTCTTCTTTAAGATGTACATATACTTGCGAATAATTTTATGAAATTAATAACCGTTTAATATTAACAAAGCTATCATTTTTCCTTTATGGAGATTTAAGTTATCCGGGGCGTGTTTGCACGTGGCCCCGACATTTTGCCCGATCATACCTGACCAACGTTAACATTCGATAAATTTGTTTTCAAGACTCGTACATCTATAACTTTTTCGTAATCACGATTTTAATATCGGACAAGACGTTTACTTATAACGTAGCCTTCTTATTTTCGTTTGATTTACGACAGTAAAACTCGACTATTTTAGGGTAAATTTTCAATTTCGACGGTGTTTATAAGAATTCGCATAATTCGACTTTTATTCATTTTGATTAAAACGTCGATTTTAGATGATGTTCTTAGAGTTTCAGTTGGAATTGAAAAATGTTCTTCAATACTTACTCTTTATAATACGTAATAAAAATATTTTTAACAATAATTATTGTATATTTGCCAAACGTCTAAAAATATACAATTTTTTTAACATTCTTTGTCACCCTTATTATATACTTATCAATATATTTCATTATTATTTATTTTATCAATTATAATTGTATAATTATAATTATCAACGAGCGAACTATAAAATAAATATCTAACCGTTCATAAGCAACATTTCTAAATCTTCTCGTTGTTTTAAAAATATTTTTATATAGAGCGCGAATACAAGTTAATATTTATCATTTTCAGTACTTTGGCGAGTTAAAAATGAAGTTAAGTTAAACTTAATGTTTAACAAATAACAACAATAGACAGGTACAACGAATTTATTTCATTATACTAAGGTAATTCAATGTGAGTCCTATTTTTACAAATAAAAGAAGGATTAAACGATTAATTTGTTGTATATTTATTTATATTATGTTCGTAAAATTTTAAATTATCATATATTACGTTTTTAAAATTATAACGATTTTGTTGATTTTTCAAACGAGGTATATAATATATTTTGAATACTTAAAATTCATACATATTTTCAATATCATCCGTATAAAATACTTTTTTTTATTGTTATATACTCGTGTGTGTGTGTGTATGTGTGTGTGTGTGTGTGTGTGTGTGTGTATATATAACATATTTCATCGACGAATACATAGTAATACATACTGAATATAGATATTAAAGTTTTATATTAAAAAGAATAAAAATGTTTGATATCTATCAAATTGTTTACTATTTTTCATATTTGACGCTTTATTTGAATTTTGAAAAAATGTGTTGTTTGTCCGCTTGATACGCTAACATATTTATTGAATTATTTCGTGCACCGGCCGTGTTGAATCATTGAAAATTTTGTTCATATTAAAAATTACTTAAAGTATTAAAATAATATTCGAACGAAGATTCATATAAAAACCACGAAGGAATACGCGTTTAAAATTTTTAGTAGAAAATGGATCAGTCCAATTGATAAAGGATCAGAAGCATAGTTAGAAATATGTATGTAATCTACGATTTTACGTAAGATTATGTTAAATTTCGAGGGAAATTGTAATTAATTGTAGTTTTGGAAAAACATTTGTTTCAATTTTCTCAAAAGTATATATTGTAAAACTATGTAATAAGTTGTATAATAATTCGAAAACGTCTCATATTTTGTTTTTGGTACGAAATTAATTTTTTAGTATAGAACGGTATGAGAAATACGCGAGTGAGTTTTCATATTGTATTCATATTTTTCATATGAATATTGTAACTGCATGTCGTACATCAAAATGCTGTATTTTAAACACGAATTTTCGAATAAATAATATAAATATCGTACACATTTTATTTAAATGGAAAAAATGTAATATTGTTCGCCATTATACACCTGGAAATTCATACGAATAATTGGTTTAAAACGATAATGATCTATATAACTTGTGAATAATGTAAATGACCGGTAAATTTAAAAATCAAATAATACGTGTAATACCGCTCTACATAATAAGAGTAATATAAAAGACAGATGTTGTTTGTGTCACCCGCAAATTCAAATAATATGTCATTAATGTTAATAATAATGTTGACTGTGGATGGAATATTAAAGTATTAATTTTTTAAAAATTATCGTTTATTTCCGATATTTTAGATAGGGGATGAAGCCGGTAACCTCTACCTGAGTTGACCATTGTAAACGATAAAATGTATTCAATTTTTTTACTATACTATTTCGAAGAAGAATAAAAAATGTTAATTGAATGTACCGCCATGATGGTATTATTAAGTAAAATTTTGCAATTGTAACATTATTGATTTAAAGATGCTCTAAAGCCGAATAACAATAATTATTTGTTTGCTTATGAATAAGAAATTTTAACCAATCGACCCAATCGACAAGTTTCAGAGTTGAATAAAATAACGGTATAAATTATTATTATTCATTATTCGTTATTTAGTATCTACCAGTGGTTCATATTATATATTATAATAATATTCATATTATTATAGTGTTTTATTTTATTGCATAAAAATGGTCACTATTAATTACAGTTTAATAACGATTACGTTTATTGTCCTTTATTTTTTTGAATATGCGGTTTCTGAACGTAACTATATATATTTTGTTATTTTATATTAAAATTGAGGTTTAATTATATTCGTACTATTAAAATGATTTTTTTTATTGTGTGACTTAAGCATTATTATTTATACCCAATATGTGGACATTTTCACTAATTATTTTTATATTTTTTTTTAGCGTCATTAGGTAAGAAATCATATATATATATGTATATTCAGAGTCATATTTATTTATCACAAGTTAGCTATTATCCATTTAGGTTTTAAACAAATTTTATTTCGGACTATATTATTCATCATTAAATTATTTAAGGAATATTTTCAGACAGTTTCCAAAATAAAATCCCCATTAATTTTACCATAAACAAATGTAAACTTATGTTCGTCAACGTATGTATATTTTTTCTGAAGCAATTTGTTATTAATTACACAGACTTCACTTTAACGGGAAATATAATAGAAATCGGATAGTAGGGAATTCAACGATTCAGTTGATCTACCGATTATGAATAATTGAAAAAATTAAAATAATATTTTTAATTTATACTTTTGAAAACTTGGCATATCCCATAGACCTGAGATTATCATACGAACCAACTATTAAATATAGTTTATATTGAATAATAAAGGCAATTTTTAAAGATATGGTTTATATAATTATTCTAAAGTGTTCTAATATGGTATAGTATTCATTTAGTTTAGAATTTACAATTCATTTTAAAATTATCTTTTTTGGTGTACTAATAAAATAAAATATAATTATTTTAACAGAAGCTATTATCGCAGATGGATATGATGGTAACCGATCGATAAATATTTGTGAAATTAATAATTATACAATTATATTTTCTTTTAAAAAATATTGTATATTATGTATCATATAATAGATTATAAGCGAAGTAGTGTATGTTTTGTTTAAAAAAATTGGCACGTTATTTTTTTGTATATTTACACATTTTCTTATAACAAAAGTGCTCCAATTTTTTCGTGTAGTTTTATTTAACAATAGAAAATTGTATTTACTTATTTGGTAGTTTATTGGACTCATTTTTTGGAGATTTAGAAAAAAATACTGAACTGTTGCGAAAAATGATTAAAAATGTCGACATTTTCGATTTTTAGACAGTCAAAATACCTTTTTTTTTAGTTTTGATACCAAAAATAATTAAATAATTATGCAAAACACTCGATATTTTTATAAATTATTTATTAAGATGATAAATAATTTCCTTTCCAGGGACTGGTATTAATAATTATGAAAAAGCAATAAGCCGAGGTAAGTGAACTACCAAATATGTAATGCTAAATTATTTTTTTGTTCCGGATAATCTTTCGAAATACTGGTCAATGTTGCCACGTGTAAAATGAATAATTTTTGTCGATCCATTTTCATTTCTGGAAAAATTAAGGGATGAAATCTAAATGTTACTCATGTCTGTAAAAAATGAATTACTATTTTAATTTTTGGACAACGTGATGCCTTGCATAGATCACTTTATTTTAGAATAATCACAACATTGAATTATTTTCTCAAAGTAACTTTCTAAATCTGAATAACGTCAGGGTATTATAGCTAATATATTATCTTATAATATTTCTTTATTTCAGATATTTTTTATAAGTTGTAATGAATATATTTGATAAGAAAACCGAAATAATTATTACGTTTTTGTCTGTATTGTTTAAGAGATTATATTTAAACGTCAATTTAAATACATACTTATTTACTTATTTATAAATAATTTTTTTTATAATTATTCTCTAGATAAGAGTAAAGATAAGGATCTCGCGGGTACGTTATTTTAAGTTTTAATTTTTATTGAATTAAAATCTAACGTTCTTATTTCAGTTATTTTATTAAATAATAATTGTAAAAACGAAAAAATACAAATTGTATCGATCCGTGTAACAAGAATTAAAACATCAACGTTTACCAACCTATTTTAAACAGTGTTTATATTTTAAGTTTCTTCTTACAATCAGAAGAAACTATTACCGACATTAGAGGTTTGGTTTGGGTAGTGATTATAGTTGAAGTTAGGCCGCGCCATAAGACTGTTCGTTTTGATTATGCTATTAGCGAGGAAGATATTAGTTTGATGAAAAATGGTGTGCACACCTACTCTTACCCTAAAACCTTCCGTTTCTCCACACATACTTTTAGCACTGGTACACGCTTTTTCCGTATATATATCCTCTACCATATTATTATACGTTTTTGGGTTTCTTTTTTTCATTAATGCCCAATTTAAAATTTTAAAACAAATTTAAAACTCT
Organism: Geopemphigus sp. TES_GeoC_2020; assembly: GCA_025469175.1. NCBI lineage: Eukaryota > Metazoa > Arthropoda > Insecta > Hemiptera > Aphididae > Geopemphigus > Geopemphigus sp. TES_GeoC_2020. Next base: position 35,383 of record JAIPRN010001795.1, read on the forward strand.
CAGCATCTTATCACCCTCTTTCTCTAAATCTATAAACATCATACAAAGATTTTACTTTTTCTCCCTATGATTCTCTACAAGCTGCCTCAAAATAGCGGCTCCATCGTCAACTTTCCAGGCATAAAATCAAACTGATTTTTGGTGACAGACGTCTTTCTTCTTATTCTCTTAACTATGATATTTTCTTAAATCTTCATGCTATGTCTCATCAGCTTTATGCCTCTATAATTACTACTTTCTTTTATGTCCCCTCTGCCTTTAAATAACGGTACCACAACACTCTTCCTCCACTCGTTTGGCATTTTATTACCTACTATCACTTTATTAAAAAGGTCTTTCAACCACTTTATGTCAATATACCTTAATGCTTTCCACACTTCCACTTGCACTTGACTTGGTCCTACCGTTTTTTTCTTCATCAGACTCACAGTCTTCTATACCTCTTTTTCGCTAATTAAGTCCGTTAAACTTTCGTTCCACGGGATATCCTTTACCGTCTCTCTCGGACACTTCTTATTCAATAATTACTCAAAATACTCTATCCATCTTTTATTTACATCCTTATGTTTCGTTAGCATTTATTTTCAAACGATAAATAGGTAATACGTTTATATTTTTGAGTTCTGTTTTGATAACACTCTTAGCGACCACTGTGAAATGTGGTCGTCAGGAAATGAAACGTAGAAACTGTCGAAGAAAATGGTGACTGTGGGGGGCAGAATTGAATAGAGGTAATATCTACTTGTTTGATGTGCCCTATGAATCAAAGGTATGTTTGGTGAACGAGTCACGAGTTGGAGTTTAAAATCGTTATTGATAATAGGGCATTAAAATTTTAAATTTTCCATGTTTGTGAAACGGGCTGGAGACGACGTTTCGAGAAGCGTCGATGGTTGGAATAAGCTTTACAAATCGCGAATGATGATGACAAAGCATCTAAATCCGAATGCGTTCATATAACGGACTGGGTTGATATTTTTATGATTATACCTTACTTAAGATTTTCATAATCTAAAACCACACGATTTTATCTATTAAAAATATTTTACGCCCATAAGCACGTTGCATATATTATGTCATTGCTCAATTACACTATACACAAAATTAATATTTCATAATTATTTATATCATATATCGATTATTTTATTATTGTATGTTTGAATGATCAGTAAATTTAAGTTATCGAATTTCATTTTAAACGGTTTTATCCAGTTCTTCACTTTTCAGATATTACAAAGCTATATATTTATATTTTGGAGCGTTCAACGGCTGACGGTAAGTTTTAATTCAGTGTCATAATTAAGATTGACCAGAGGGATCATAATTGTTAAATAGATTAGTAATTTGTAAAATATGGGAAAATCTATATGAAAGTTGATTCATTTATTTCCAATTGACATTATTAAGTACCAACTAAGTAGGTTAATAGCTGTGAATATATTATATATGCACAATAAAAAACAAAACGGTAGAAATTACGTTATTCGAAATTCAAAATAAATATTCATTACTTCGTTCAGGATTTTAAACACAATTAAGAATACAGTAAAAATGTAAAAATATTATCAATTCAATTCTATAAAATATTAATAAGTAATCAATATTCAACATATTTTATACTCATTTGAAATATCGTTTTTCTTAGTTATTTTGTAACTTAATGTAATTATAGTTAATACATTCATATATAGGTTGTGCAAAATGTTTTGAAATCAATTATAAAATAATATATAACCCATGTAAAATAATTTGAAAAAGACCAATCAATTAGTACGTTATTAAATGCAATAAAACAGAGGAAGAAAACTTAGAAATTAGAATATTAATGCATTAAAAAATTATAAGTAAAAAAATTATATAATTCAAATTTAAATACGTACCTTATTTGAAATTTCGTTGAAAAGAAATATGTATCATAAGTAATTGATTTGAATAATACATTTGTTCACAACCTATCAGGTAAAAAAAATTATTGAAAAGAAATAAATTATTTGTTGTTCTATTTACCATCTTTTTTAATAATACGGCTTAAATGAAATTTAAAGAAAATACATTTATTTTAAGAGCAATATTGTATAAAACATATATTTTTTTAAGAAAACTATCATAAACATAATAGTACTTCTGCAACATTATTAATTATCATAATAAATACCGTAAATCATACACGCATTATCTATAAAACTTTCATAGTAGTTAAATATAAAATTATATATATATATATATATATATAATTCAAAAGAAAAAAATTAATGTAATAATTATATTGCTTCATTTATATTCTTAGGTACATACCCAACAGCCAATGAATTTTGGGAGGACTATCAAAACCGTGCATTCGATCCAGTCGATGACATTGCTATTAATGGAAAACGAAAACGTATACCGGACGAATACAGTTAAATTAAAAAACTATTTGCCTGTTTATTTGAATAATTAATCTAGCATTTCAAGTAATATGAATTCTTCTTTTTAATAATAATAATATAGACATAGAAAGGTCTTTTTCATAATGTATTATTTATTTAATAATTAAGTATAATTAAGAATATTTAGGTATCTATTATCTGATGTTATAAGTTTCTCTAATTTAGTGATAAAAATATATTTACGAGTATATTAATTTACGTATATTAATTTGAGCACTTTTTTAACTTTTGGTCGGGTGCAATGGATCTGAGAGATTCGTAATATTTTAATTTTATTGGAGTAAATAATTATTTACTCTAATAAAATTAATATTATCCAATAAAATCACAATTAAATTACATTAAGGACCATAATGTATTGGTACAAAAGAAAAAGTACTATAACACAAAAAGAAATGAAGTTTATAAATGAAGTTAAAATACAGGATAAATATAAAAGTAATAGAAACATTGGATAATTATTTGTTATCATGAAACGGCTAAAGTAATAATATCAAATTTTAAATCGATCAATACACATGTGATTTTTCTCTGTCGAGAAATCATGTTAATTGCTGGCCGTGTCTTCGAGTTATGATGTGTATATGTAATTGACAATTATCGTTACCTTCGTATCTTAAAGTAATTTAAATAATTAGTACCATATCAATAGTCACAGCTTTATTAACGTAAATAACAACTTCAACAATATGATGATTTATGATATGTATTTATTTCTATTAACAATAAAACATTTAACAAAGGAATTTCTTTTTTTAAAGAAATCATTATTTTTTAAGTCATATTTATTTTATTATTTATATAATTGTATTAAAAGCAGTGTCTCTTCGTTCTTTGTCATCAGGCAAAACAATAATGGCACTAGAGAATCATACACATTAATATATCCACTTATTATGCACATATCGTAAAGCACGCAATCACTGTACATAAATTTATAAGTATTATATTACCTACAATACAAGGGTTTTTTAGCAAAACTAAATAAAAATTTGAAAATAATCGAAAATGAAAAAATGTATATGAATCTTAAAGGATATAAAGTAATAAGATGTGCGAATATTGTAGTAGACAAATATAAATAAATGATGGTCTATAACATAGTTTATAGCTTTTCGTTTGGAAAACAAGACGTGAAAATGTGTGTGACAACCCAGTCTTGTTTATTTTGCTAGTTTACAAAATAATACCATATGTTAATGACAATTTAATCTTCATGATAATAATATTATTTATATATATATATATA
>JAIPRN010001796.1:0-39053 GCA_025469175.1 Geopemphigus sp. TES_GeoC_2020
GTTTTTTTTTTTTTTTTTTTTTATAGTAATATTCTTCTATCTAGCCTCCTCCATTCTCTCGATGACCATTGAGAACGTATCGCTATTCTAAAAGCCCATTTCCCAACAGTTTGTAATTATTCTCGAAATTACGTCATATTCGACCTCGTCTTTCCGTTCAGCGTTTTAATATTAAATGTGTACGAGTTTCTTTGCCACGTCGGTATTTTGGACAATAAATGTCCTTGGAATTTACGTTTTACTTTTCCTCTCCCGAGTGAAATTCCCCATTCCGATTTTTCACCTACGTACGCTTTTTGTTTTTGTTGTCACCAATTCAAATCCTCCGTAATAATTCGAAAATTAAAGGTAAAAATTAAATCAGCAGAATATAAATACGTTTGGAAGTATGGTTAATATTGAACGCGCCAGAACACTGTGTTCGCGGGTTCGAGAATTGATTAGAAACATTTAAAAACGATTCCATAGAATATAATACGAAAAACGTACTTACCATAGTCTAAAGGCTGAAAACGTGACGTCGTATTTGACGTTAAAATTACTAAATTTATATTTTGTACTTTAAGTCAGGCCATAATGTCGCGTTATCTAAAAGCAAAATAATTTTACGTTGTTGTTTTTTTGCTTTTTGTTGTTAAACCGCATTAACAACTCCTTTATTATACGCCGTGTCGTCCAATACTTTTTTATTCTCCCCCCGGCGTACGTCTAGACGTTTTATGTCCACAGTTTTTAAAACTACGGCGGGGGGGGGAGTTAGATTTGTCTATGATTGGCGGTTTTTCGAAATAACCTATTTAATAACTAGCGCGACCGTCGATCTTTCTTTAGACTTTTCCTCCGCGTGTATACATTTTATTTTTAAAATTCGCCGTTTTTTCGTTACGGTGAATTTCGTGAACCAATCTGGTTTCGTCCGTTTTAAAAAAATTTCGAGACGTGTAAGAAGATGAACGTCCGACTTTTATACGCCATTCGTTTACTGTTAGGGTATCAACCGATTTACTTTCGCCGCGAACCACTTTAGAAGTAATGTTGTAGCGTGATTTAACTGTATCAAACCGACAATTCGACGTTTTAAAATTTCCAATTTCGAGTTCTTTACGTACTTGTTAAAGCCTTCTTATTAACTATTGGTCGACTAACCGGAATACTTTTAGCACGAGTTTGGAACAAAACCATTCGTACATAACGCTGTCGGCATTAATCGATTCGGTTTCACGACTGTTTATAGTTTTTGTTCGATCGTTACCTAGGGATTTCCGAAATTGTAAAATCGTTCTTTTATTTTTTCGTTATTAAATCGGCGATTTGAGTCCTCTCTATTATAAATTTATCTGCAAGGGCGCAAGCGCTCGCGTTTTATTTTTGTTGAAAACCTAACGACTCGATTTGTTTTTACTAAAATTGGACGTTTCCGTTGTGGACGCCATTGAAACTACGTGCATTTCGAATCGTTTCTCAACTGACAACGAACACCGATGAAACGTGATCAAACGTTTAGTTACAGACACTTATCCATCGCGTTATTGACATTGGAAATGTTCGATAAGATAAACCGCCGGAAATTATCTGAAAATACGTAATTTAACATTTTTTTTTTTCTATTTGACATATCCTTATATTTTGACCGTTTATTAGAAGAGCGCGTTAATTAATTAGTGGTATTAATGCGCTATTCACATATCACTCGACAAAAACATTTGACCGTTACACAGAGTTGACCGTTAACGGAAGTGTTACCGTATTATAATTGATTAATATAACCGTATTCTATTCGTGTAGGATCGAATTAAAAATAATAATTTACATTTAAGGTTATTCGTCGTCACGCGTTTATATGACACGGTCGTTTCTTTGTCTGTAATGTACGTATTTAAAGTTCGGCGGATACGACAATGGGCGGTAAACAGTCATTCGGAATCGCGCACATCGGGTTAAATGAAGGTAGCGACGGCCGATTATCAATTCGTAATTTGCGAACATTTCTCGTTAATACGAATCTCGTAGATACGTGCGCGAACAAATTATTATTTATTGTTCAAAATTATAAACGATTGGAAATTTAGCGGTAAGAGTAACGCGTTTTTTGTAAAACGTTTTATGGCAATAAATCGAAAAACCATTTTCGTTATTAAATTTCTTTAATACTTTTTAACGGCGCCAAAGCGAGGCTATGTCGCGACGAGTTCTGTATTCTAATTACTAATTTTCGGCATAGTGACTTATAGTTTCAGGTTTTCTTAGGAACTATATGTTATTTATAAGCGTACCGGTGTTTTGGTTTTTTATTATATTTTATTGTGTTCGTAGAATAATATCGTTATATACATTACCGACGCCAGTATTCGATTAACATTATTTAATTTCCATAGTTGGATGGTAATGGTTAACAATTTTATTAGGACGGAATAGGCGATCACAAGTAAACAACAACTAATTAGATAATGGATTTCAACGTAGAAGGCGTATCGATTTACGTAAAATATATGTAAAACTTTACCAGAAATTCGAACGTTTAAAAATGAGAGTATCGTAAAACGACGTAGCAAGTAATGTTTGATTATAACGCTTAATATATTTTATTTATCGAAATTTATCTCGTACTTGCTTAATAGATACCCGAAGTGGAAACGCCGAATATTTTAATACGAATGCCGGGAAAATAACAGGGAATTTTAAACATTTCCCGGACAATGTGCCGATAGCGAGTCGTTACTCGTTACCGAACGTTCATTTTTGAAATTACGGCGCAATAACCGTAATCAATATTGTTCGAAGTCGACGTGCAGTGAACTTTTACATTTATTCATCCGGTTTAGTAGAGTTTTTACTAACGAATTTCCGAACGAACGGAACGTTGTAAATAACCGTTTTAACGTTAACTTCGTGTAAAATTTCTAGTCTATATAAACTTTAAACTAAATAACAATTTTGGAGTATTTTTTTCTCTTCACTTTCTAAATATATATTGACATAATACAAAACAAACGAATACGCTCGTTACAAAATATAAAAGAACCAATTCATCTCGCTTCAATAATGCTCATATGTATATATATATATATATTATTATTAAAAATTGTAACGAAATAGTTTAATTAATGACTCCGAAAAGTTTACGTTCTATTTCATATTATTTTATAGTTTTCGGTTATTTTCGTCCCTATTTTAATACGAAGGTTCGGCTGAATCGTATTAAGAAAATAAGATTTCGAAGAACTTGATTGAAAATTATTGTTACGGGCCCTACATTTCAGAACACTACATCGGCTCTACTCAGAATTGTTTTTTATTTACGTTGATTTATCGTTGCGCAAAAGAATAACACGACACCGACTTATTCAGTAAAGCGAGACGAGTGGTAAACTCCAAAATCACAGTCTCGCATTTGACTAAATAGAATTTCGGTACGTTTTATCAAAAAAAAAAAAAAATGCCAACGAGTAAAGAAATTCGCTTTTACAAAACCAAGATTTTTCTCATTACAATTCTTTGTCAAATTCGAATAAATTTCGCTTTCCTTCGTAGCAATACGTTATTTTTTCACGAAGGAACTTCGTAAAATACGTTATTTACCATAAAGTTTACGCGCGGGCGTGCGTTATTTTATATTAATGTTCAAACGTTACGACGTAAATATGGTCTAGATTAACCACCATTGACGTCGTGTACATATCGAATTAACGTTCGGATAATCGAAAATGCATTCTTAATAGCGCGAATTCGTAGTAATACGTTACCAACGTCGGCAATGTTTCGAACGTCATTTTTCATCGAAACGCGGAACGACGTCGGAAAATGGTTCAGACGATTTTCAAAAGGAACGTAAGAATCTCGAATAATTATCAGGGTGATAGGACGACGAATGGATTAGTTATTTAGTACTATCTACAATATCGTACATAAACAATACACTACATTCGCGGGGAACGTGAAGAAACTATAGTAGCGGTGCCTGATTATATAATTAATAGTAACTATAGTCCGTAATAATTATAGCGGCAAACCGATATTAAATCCAAATGCGCCAGCTAGTTGTACGAATCGCGAAATCCGTGAATCACGTTGTCAAAAATATATCGGATGAGTTGTTATTATAATACGAAAATGTAAACGGGACGCCGCACGGGAATTTGTCGTCCCCGCCTTTATGTAACGCACCACATCGCATAATGTCGCGATTTTACAATCCTGGTGTTGGATTATCTAATACGGCTTGTACGTATTCAAATACTAGGGCATTGTCGGTGACATCTCGCCGGGTTCTTCCAAAATTTTGATTCAAAGCGAAATATCGATATTTTAAACCGGTTATTTATTAATACAGGCGTGTGTCGTTTTATAATTGTAATTTTGGGGGGAAAAAATTCTACCGGCGACGATCATATGCGTCGAAATTGAGGTAAAACGCCCAGTGAAAAAATAACACTGGCTTTTGTTGAATAACTTTTACCGCCTTTTAAGGTTTAACGTATTTCGGTATAAAGTCTTGGCGCGTCCGGAAACTTATTAAAAAAAACATGATTTGGAAGTTTTCACAAAGATTATTATAGTTCTAGTCGTAACAAACAAGTTGGATATGTAAAATTAAATTATTATCGGGACTTTACGAAAAAATATATACCAAATATTGGACGTACATCTTCGAGAAACTCTTCAAATTATCCCCGTGCGGTTTATAATTAAGCGTCTCAAATCGCAGGTAGAATTTCAAGTTGTATAATTTTATGCCGACACTACGATTGTATAATATTGTTACGGAAAATTTGGAGCGACTTAGTTAAAACTCGTATATATATATATTTCCCAACTATTCCGGTTCGTGTGTGCACTTTAGTATGCGGGTAGTTTTCGAAAAATAGACGTCTTATCGAAATATCTTTTTTATATAAAATTCGACGAGATCGTCCTCCAATTAATTCGGTGAACGACTAATACGAAAAAATACGCGCACACTCACGCAGACCTACGGATTTATATAATAATTCAATATACGAACCGCGAAAAAAAAATGCGTTTCGTTTTACCTCTTCAGAATATGTTTATAAATATTTTAATATTAAATTATATTCGGATTATACCCCGGGTACGGATATGAAAAGAAAATAACGAACGACGGAGACGAGAAGTTAACCGAAGCCAAACACCTGGCGCAAATTTATTTAAATTTTTAAAATAACGGTAGCCGTAGTTATTCGAATAGAAATATTCCAAATAACCTAAAACCTCATTTTCGACCGTATTTAAACGAAAATATATCGGAAAATAGTACACGCGCGCGCGTGTATATTTATATATAAATACGTTCGATAATTAATATTTGAATTTAAACGTAATTATATTGGATACAACGCGATGACGTCACCATTTATTTACGTCCGCCATAAATTATCAAATTGATAAAATCGAGAATTGTTACGTGGTTTCTAAGCTCACTGATCGTGCTTAACGTTTTAGTAAAAACGTAAAAAAAAAGTGTATTTGGAGAGGTGCCGTAATAATTTTTCGTAATCGAAGTGTGGCGACCGGCGAGGAATTTCCGAATTATAAATCAAACTTTAACGAGAACTTAGAATGCTTAACGAGAAAACGTGTTTATTAGAGTCGAGTAGAGCGGGGATTTATATTTCGTTTCGATACGTAAAATACAATTCGTACGTACACGTAAACATTAAATCGTATCGTCTAAAACGATAATATATATCTTAAATGTAATTTCTTACAATCACATCAACCGTGCAGGTACGCTATTAAACGATTTACTGAAAAAGAAATATCTCTCGGAAATTGGAAAATATTTTCCACCGGAAAAAACGAAAATGTTTTATAGTAAATCTACGAATCCCGGGCGATCCAATTATTCTTTATGAAGAAAAAGACGAATGTTTTCGTTCTAAAAATCTTATCGTACGATGTCGTTTGTGTTTTTGTGTGTTTGATCGTGGTAAATTTAAGAAAAAAATTATAAATATCGAGAGAATTTCGAAAATTGCCCGTGCTTGATTGGCGTTCACGCGGCGCTTCGGATAGGCAATATACTCGTGTACTTCTGGGCGTTGCCAGCGTACCGATTTGCGGCAACTCGACGGCAAGAACGATAATTCAATCGCTATTAACAACGATAACAATACCACGTTTCACGAAATTCCGCACACTTTCATAACGTTATTCGTTCAAAAAGTGTCGGCGAATAATACAATACGAGATAGTACCGTCGGTTAAGAACGAAGTAAATGCACTACGAATGAAAATAATATAATAACGGAATGGAAAGATGTACGGGGAACTGGATTTGGAGCCGCATATACATACGTTTGGCGTTATTTACCCATTTCAATTCAAGCGGGTTTATCGTAAATTGAATAGCTAACGAAAAATAGTATTTGTTTTTTGTTCGGTCGCTCGGTTAAAAGAAAACAATTAATTTGATTAAAATAAACAACAATAGGCGCGTCTGGGGAGGTATGTGTGTGTGTGTGTGTGTGTGTGTGGAAAGGGAGGAAGGCTGTGAAGCGTCATTTGCCGCCTCTCCTTTCCCGGCGAGTTCGGACGACGACACCGTTTGCGCGTAAAAACGTCCTCAGGAGCGTCCTAATACGTGCGTTCGATTAATTAAAAAACTAATCGAAATAACCGAAAACGTTTTAACGTTGACTATTGACATAGGTGTGTTCTAAGATCGATCGCATTCCGTCGGAGTTAATTGGGTTCGAAGTGGCCGCGGATAATCGACCGACGATTATAAATATACGGCCAACAAGAATTGAAAACTTTTTATTTATCGAGAATGAAATTAACGTTTCTCGTACAGCGTACGAGACGAAATATATTTTTTGTACGAACCGTATGATCGTATTGGTTCGGAACACTGCCACTGAACTTCATTGTTCCGCCGTCGAATTGTTTAATCTTTTTAATAGTAAAAGTTCGGTAGCAACACTCTCGGGTTGCTGTTCATACCCATCGCATTTAACCAACTAACTGTGATTTAACGTGACGAACCACCATAAAGTAAACCGCTGTAGATAACAAAATAACCTCTAATTTCGCAATACGAACGACAATATTGAAATAAATATCAATCGATTTGTAAAAAAAACAAATAACGCGCAGTGCGGATAATCGACGCCGTACCGTATTCGACGTTCAATTAGGAACCAATGAAGTGGAAACGAAAATCGCCGAATATTTCCAAACGTTGGACGACACGTTAAATGATGTTGAGAGCGTGAAATCTCGTCGAAAAACATTAGGCACGACGACGATTAGCGATGGATTGAATCGGTACTAGCGTGAACGATAATTGAAAACTGGTCGGTATATTCGACTTTGACGCTCATGCGTCAGAATCGGGAAAACGGATTTCGAAATACCGTTCGGATAAAAAAAGTTCGTAATTTCGGTCGAACGTTCAAATCGTTTGTTTCAAATTGCCGTCGTTAGCGAAAGAAATTTTCCCCGGCACTGTTAGCTACGGAATAGAATAAATCGCGAGGGATTTGACGGATCGATAAACAAAAATGTCTAGCGTAGCGACTAACACGTACGGGGCTAATAAAATAACGCTACCGACGTTCTAAAACGTTTCATTTTGATGGCGCGCGCGCGCGCGTTTACTTGCTCATCACCTTAAACGTACACACACCCCTTCTCTGTATGCCTACAACGCACCACTCGAACCTTCCATCGTTCGGAACAGTGACGAAAGTCTTCTTCTTCTGTCGGCTTCTTCGGGACGCGTGCCCCTCTCTCTTATTCACAGCTTCGGCGAAGGCTCGAATCTTAAGCGAACGTTCAACAATTTCGAACGTTCAACGTCACACAGTGAACGTGTCGGATGGTAACAGAAAAAGTAATTTTTATTCCGTTGTCGGTTTCTTAACACGTTGCTCATAAAGCTGAACGGAGCTCAGCTTTTGCAGGACGCACAGGTCATTTTGAAACCGACCTTTCGACAAAATAACGCTCGTTTTTTACGTATGCGACTATCGACTGCGCGTTCAAAGACAAATCCCCCGACCACGATGGTGGAAGTCATAGTACAATTTATATACGTGCTACGTGCGTAACGCATCTTTTTTTTCTATAATCATCCCTACTGTCGCGCCTTTCCGGCCCAACGAATCTACCGTGCACGCAGACCGCGACGGTACACCGGTCATTTCCGTGGTAACGCCAGTCCACGGGTTTCGCGCTTTTTATCCGAAAAAATCCGTTCGCTGTGACGACGTCGTTTTTGAGATCCACGGCGCACGTCAGTCACGAATAACCCGTCCGAAATCATAAAATCGTAATTTGCATTTGTAACGTATTACGTAACGCGTATAAAAAGTCGAAATACTCGTTCGCGCGTAATCAAATTTCCGAGGAACTTACTACGGAAAGGCGCGTAATATATTCCGATCGTATCGCTTACGGTAACCGCGAAAAAGTGCCTTGTATCTCTCGGAAAATTACGTCTCCCGTAGTAAGAAAGCTGCGGAAAATGCGCGCGACGGTGCTACTAACAACTATTGTTAAACGAAAGTCGCGCCGGATTCTAAACGGGCGCGTGCACGGGATATTATACGAGGTGTGTTCAAAAAGTAACGGAGAATTTTTTGATTTCGTGGATTCGGAGAGTCCGATTTTCTACATTTTTTTATTCTATTGTGTTGGCACACGCGCCCCTAAAGTTCGATACGATTCTCGGCCGTATTCAACGTTTATTTTTTAAGCGGCAGCCGCTAAGGTTAGACGTGTTTCTATGAGTCCGACGATTTTCGTTTGTCAAAAAAAATTTTATCGTTACGTTTTATTTGGATTTTTACGCAAAATTTAATTTTTAATTTCTTTGGGCGGTTTTTTTTAACGAACGAAAATCTCCGAGCTCGTAAAAACACGTTTGACCTTAAGCGGCTGCCGCTTAAAATAGTAAACGACGAATATAGCGGAAAATTTGTTCATACTTCAGGGGCGTGTGTGCCGACACAATAAAATAAAAAAATGTCGACAGTCGGACTCTCCGAACACGCGAAACGTAAACATTTTCCGTCACTTTTTTGAACACACCCCGTACGCGCGTCATTTACGAGGTCGGCGCGTGTTTTAGAATAGACGCGGTTTAGGATATCTAGTTTTTGGATAATTTACGGTCTTGACACGAACGAAGTTTATACGCACGCGCAATAAACGTACCGATATTTTGGTTATACAATTCGTAACGGCGTAAAGAAAATACGTAATTATTTTCGAACAATACGTATTATCGAATTGTTAATTTTTAATTGTTTATTATTATAAACGAACGTATAATACATATGTGTTGTATGAAAACCCGAGATCGTTATCGATCGTTCTCGCGAAAATTAATTGAAATCGTCAGTCGGACGTTCGAACGTTCATTTTTAATACGTGTTCGTCGAATTCGTTTCGACCGCATTATTTTAAACTATCGATCGTGACGTTCGTCCCGTTATCAACGAATACGCCGCGTTTGATTTTCGCTCGATTTCCAACCATCTAGTGGGTAGTTACGTTTCACCGTCAGTCCCGTAATATGGACTGGCCACAATTTCTATCGGAGTACAAGGCTCGTAACGGGCCGAACCGCAATTGAATCGGGTGGTTCCGAGTACACGATTTCCTTCAACGAAAAAAAAACCGTCGAATTCGTCGTCCCGAAATTTAACGTATACAAATGTAAACGCCGGATAATTACGTGTACCACGCGGTCAATTTAGTAACTCTATCGCGTTGTGGGAGCCATCCACCGACGATAATACGAAACTGTACAAAAATTCTAAAACCGTTTTTCTTAAAAAAAAAACAATCGAAGTAACGAACCGCCGATATGTCGCGGGTCCCGTGATTCGCGTTGAAGTTCGAAAATACGGTATTCGCGTGTGCGTGTATACGTCATGGCATCTCGCATCGCAAAAATTGGATTTCGACGGTGGGTGAACAAATTATGATTTTTGAAAATAAGTTCACTCCGTTGTACCGTCTGCGAATCGGTCCGTTCGGACACGTTGAAGCCTACGAACGCCGTTCGAGTTATTGGCTCTTGGTTGATTTTCCGTACGTATTATATTGGCGGTGAAGCAACACCGCCCGTATTTGTTTCGCCGGCAAATATTGTTGTGATCGCGACGCGTAACCGAGTGGCCCGAAAAAAATGATCCCGCTGGCGTGTTTGCGGGACGGTCTGGAAATTAATTAATTCGTGGAAATGTTTCACGTACACGCGTCGTCCGTATCCTTTCAATTATTCCGCCGTTGCCTCCAACGAATTTACGTTAATCGGTAAATCGGTTGAATCGTCGAAGCCCGTGGATTTCTGAATTGCGCAGGCATTGCACACCGCGTTACACGCGTATATATATATATATATAATATATATTTTACGACCGTAATTCAATCTGTTGAAATCAACCGCGTTTAAAACGACAAAAAATTATAAAAGTTGTTTTCGTAATTTATTTAAAATTCCGCGGAAACCAATTATTTTTAAGGTTTTTCCTTTTTTACGGACGCCACGAGTCACTAAAATGCGACGCAAACGAAGCCGACGTTTTCGAAATAATGTCGCTAAAGCGTTAATGATATTTAACTCGTAAACTTCCCGTTCGAATACATGGCCGTTTTATTTTCGATCGTTACGAAATAATACGATTTGAAAGTTTTTAATCGATCACTTTTTACAAATTTTAGACGAGTATTCTTCGATCATTATTATTGTATCCGTAGCGTTCATGCGTTGGATTCGTTTAATAATATAATAAATATATTTATAAATATTTATTTATTTGTATTTTATAAAAAAGTGCGTTGTTTTTATTCGAATTAATGTAATAAAAACGTTGTGGTAAAATCGATACAAACAACAACGTTATGACGTGTACTATGAATGTACACTTACATTGTACTTTACTCGTCGTTTGAATAATTCGTATTTTAAAATTTAATTATCGTTATAACGAACGACACGATAAATATTATACGTTACAATTTGTCGTATTCTGTTAAAGTAGAGTTGATATTTAAAAATTAGAAGAAATTAGGAAAATGATTTTCAATAAAAAAAAATCTCGTTGAATAGGTCAACCAGGTAGTGGGGAAGGGGAGGAAGTAAATAAATTCGACAGCCGATTTATCAATCGCTCAACAGTTACCCGTTCTAATACGCGTTACGTACTTGCGTGTTTGGAAATGATTTTCAGCTTCGTTATCGAATTACTACTAATGAAATCGATCGGTTATTTTTAAACGTTCGCCGACGTATATAAAGCGATATTAAAAAACTAAACAACGTAACGTAAGCCGTATTGCGAACGAGAGCGCGATATAATTAACGTAAATATAAAAAGGGCGACCCGTCTAACAATCGTACGTGTACAATAACGGTAAACGGATAGTTTTTGACGCAATCGAACGTTTACAACTGTAGAACGTCAAAAATGCCTACGTAATTTTGTGTCGCGTATTAAGGGGAGGCTCTAGTTAAAAAGCCCGAAAATTAACGTAATTTCGTGATTTTTTTTTTTTGAGCGACCGTAAATGTTTTTTGAAAAATTTTTTTATAAGCACATATTTGAAAATATAAATAACATTTCTTCAAAAAAAAAAAAATCAAAATGGTGGCTCCAGCTTTCACTGAATGAAGCCGTGTGTGGTGAAATCAATGCGCGCTACACACTCTACGGCCATGCCAAATGATCTGAAACAAAAAACCAAAAATATTCTTAAAATAGACAAAATTTGGGGGGGCTTTATGATTTTTCGTTTTTCAAAAACCCTTTTTAAAAGAAATGACAATCATTACGAAAAAGAAGACCCTGTTTTCCGGTATTTTTGTTTTGCTTTAACGTTAAAAAAACAATTATAAACAATTTTTTTTTAAAGCGCATCCCAAAGTCCCCCTAAATTGAATAAGCTTTAATTTGAGCCGTCAAATATCGAAATCGGTTAAGTCGTTGAAGAGGAATCGTGTGCGGCGCGTAAAAAAAGTTGTTTCAAGAAAAACGCGTCTAAATTTAGAGGAAGAAAAAATCGTAAGTAATGTTTGTTTTTTGACACTAACATCCAATCATCTATTCTAGCACTATACAGGGTTTCTTCCTCGTTCTCGAAGAGCATGTTTTGCTGCACATTTGGGCCCTAATTTTTTCAATTCTGGCCTTTTTTATCAACTTTGACTCGCGTTCGCTGTCTTGACGCGCTCTTCGTCAGTCTTCGCGGCGAAGTTTCTGCTGGTAGTCCTGATTACGATTCCAAACGTCTGCCTAGTTTTTATTATAGACGAATAGCCTTCATCAAAGATGCCAAAAGCTATATATGCATGCTATTCTGATGGTTTGTTCGCCACAACGAAGGTGTTTGGAGACCAGTTTCACACAGACACGCGTTGAAACATTCGTTGTCATTTTGCGTGTTTCCAAGCAAATCTTTGCGGCAAATCGTCACTTGAAAGAGTATCATATACGGGTCAAATTGCTTCTTGAACTGTGATGCTCTAAGGGCAAGTTCAACAATCGGCGAGTTCTCCCTTAACTTCTACACCACGTCATTTGGGCGGTGAAAAATGCCCTTGCCTCGAAGTCGCTCCGAGCGTGCGTTTATACCTGTTTTTCGGCCGACGCACTCTCTCGTCTAAAACGCTATCACTCCTAAAATAAATTATATAGAGAAATATCCTTTTGGCTACACGTTTTCAAGTATGGAAATAAAACAAAAAAAAACTTTTTTCGATTTTGACTAGAACCTCTCCTTAATATATACTACGTACGTGCGTTGTAAAATGTAAAATGACCGTCAGCCGATAATCGAGAGTAACTTCCGAAAAGGCTGCCGATAGTAAAACGAATAATTCGATGTACCGCGTTACGCCGTCGGTGCGTGGAAAATAAAAACCGCGTTGTTTTCCCAATTGTCACGAAAATAATTTTTCCGCGCGCGCTTTTAAAACGCGCTTATTGCGGATTCCGCGTCGTCCAGTTTACGGTTTCCAAATTTGTATTTTATTTTACGATCGAGCCCCAGACAGACGCCTTTTTTAATTAATAATTCGCCAGCTATTTTAATTGTTATTTCGTTTGATCGTGTTCCGCCGAATCCGTATTCCGCGGCGGCGGCGGATAGTTATCCCGGAGACTGTCGATCCACGTGGAAAGTCAGTGTACGATTTACAAATGGCTCGTCAACCATAACGTTAACCGACCCGGTAAACCAAACACGAATATAAAGGGAACTAGGTATTCCTCCGCGAAGTCTGAATGAAATACCGGAACATATATGCCCGTCGTACTCGAGGGATTAACCCGTAGCGACCGTCGGTTCATTTCGCTGCCGCAACGGCGTACGCGCTGTACATCAATGCGCGCGCGCAAAATAAAATATTACGAAAATAATTTAAGCGCGTAAAAACGAATCACTCTGTATACCGGTGTAAACGTTTAAATACTCGAACGTTCGGCTAGAACATTCGAAGGGACTTCGGTAAAATCGAATTTGTTATTCCGTGCGCAACAATATAGAAGAAAACGGCTAGCCGAAGAATTAGTACCTATGTCCTTCCCGGATAATTAAAAAACGTTTATTGTTATTCGAAATGAAATTCGTACCAATCAAGATAAATAACATACATATTTGACGCGCATATCAAACGAGATTCGTTATTCGCTATTAGGTGATTTTTAAATTTACCGCGATTGTTATTCATAATATTTATATCGGTTTTCCCCTCGGGATAAAAACACCGTCTATTTTTAGTATAAAAATCAATACACACGCACAAAAATTGGGTATAATATATTATTTGATAGTGACGTTATAAAAAGGTATCGGAACCGGTAAATGTGTACACGTGTTATATCGTTAAAATTAATTTAAACCGAAAAAGAGGTAATAAAACTAATTTCAACATTATGATAATAGTATACCTCGAGGGAGGCCTAGGAAAATATGGCTGGATGTTGTGAAAGTCCTTGAAAAACTGGGAGTACAGGAATGGTGGGAATTAGTTCAGGATCGAGAGAAATGGAGGGATATTGTGATGGCGGCCAAGACTCTTAGAGAGTATTAAATGCCAGAGAAAAAAGAAGAAGAAGAAGAAGAAGAAGATAATAGTGTACAGTATACGAGATCGGATCAACTGACCGATTGTAAGACGAATGGCCACGTTATTTTCGTAGTTGCATAAAAACGTATGCGAAACAAACGAAATACGCGACAACCGACGAATTACGAATCCAAATAATTTATTATTACGAATTTATACACCATCGATTCCTTATGTCCTTTTAAGTCGTGATTTCTTTTACTTTTTTTTTCGAAAACGATTTGTTTCTTCGATAACTGTATTTCAATCGTAATTTTTCGCGTTTTCGTTATTTTTTCGAAACGATTTTGAACTTGCACGACGGACGTACGTCGCACGTTCATTTGCGTACAACGAGCGTTGAAATTTCAGGTACGTCGTTACGTAAATTCGGATTTAACCTCGTCAGGAACATTTTCGCTTTATTCGAGAAACTTTCTAATCAAATTCGAATACTATTTATCGCGGCTTATTTATTTTAACAACGATGGACGTTAACGAGTTAATAAGTTAAAGCTAAGTCAAACGTCGAGATAATTTTAATTTCTTAATACAGCTTTTACGGTTCGATATTTATTCGCTTATCAGCTCAACTTATTTTCGGTAATTAACGGGTTACTTCGAACCGAAACCCGATCGCGTTAATTTCTAATTCATGTGTTTTGATTTAATATACCACGGATGTCAAGATGGTTGGATCCAAAGCAACGAGTCGTTTGTTTTCGATTTTATTAAATATTCGGAGAATTATCTATCGGACTCCTTAAAATATTTAAATTGAACGAGAACACCTATGTAATAATTTCTTCGCGATTGAAAAACAAATGCCGCCGTGGTCGTCGTTAAACCGTAGTAAACGGTGTATTTGGTTCGTGTTTTCGTTTATTTGTAGCGAAATAAATAATGCTTTATCCCAGGAAACGGCTTACAGTCGGCGACTACGCAACGACGATACTTATTATATTCGCTATTGTAGTTATTACAGCTATTAAATAGTTTTATCGATAGTAAATACTCGTTAAACATATTTCATTTTAAGAAATGTATCGTTGTCCGAAGCAAATTACGCACGTCTCGATCATAATAAAATTATTACTTCGCTATGAAATCGTGACGGCCGTCGTAGATTTTATATTTCGCTTTTCGTTACGATTTATTATATATCCAGTACGGTGATGTTAATATTATTAACAATTAGTCAAACTGGTTCTAGCAGTCCAACAATTGGTGCACCTAAAATTTCCCGTTTGTTCGAATTACGCACGTCCGTATGTATTTATTTTAATAATAATTATCGATACGTCACGGTATTTTCGGTAATATTTTCGATTTGAAAACAATACGTAAAGTACGTATAGTATACGTTTACTACTATGTATAGTCGTTCTAATTGTAGAGCGTTTAATTCATAACTTACATCAAGACTAGGGTTGCCATAAAAGTTCAAATACTGACCAGGACATTTATCGAAATAATTTAAACGACCACTTTTTTTCGGTAAATTATTCGCCATTAATTTTTATTTGTTATTTTAAATTATAATATATATATATATATATATACATCGAATAACAATAGTATTGTTGAATTTACAGAGTGTATACGATTACGTACTCACTTTACAGTATATTTTGAATTTTGACGTTCGTACGTACGTCAATTACAGAAATTCAATAATAGTAATTAATTTGTTTAATTAATTGAAATATCATATTTTTTTAAATTTCTGAACCGTTTCAGTAGCACTGGTTTTTTTTCACATATGTATGAAATTCCGAACAAGTCGTTTTGAAATTAAATTTGCACTGAACGATACTATCTATACGTTTCTACTAGAAGACGATCGCGTTCATTGATCCACCGGGCTTTTATCATTGGAAATATCTTTTCAATATTTGCGTTATGACCAGGAACGGTATATAAATATTGGCCCGTCAAAAGTATTTTTACGTTTTTTTTTCTAATACATTTTGATAAAAAACTGCGAAGAATTTGTCGCCCGTGTTTGTTTTTTTAATCCAATTTCCGTCAACTTTTTGTTGGTCAACGAAGTTTTTGAAATAAAATAATTCTTCAAAGCGACTATCCGTGATATCAATATCCATTTATTTTAAATAAATTATCGTCTCTTTAACGTTCTGCCATTGCATCGGAAAAGCAAAATCCATCCACGAAAAGATTACAACTTTTATGAGAGGGTTTCTCCACCATTGTAAATATTCTTTCACCGTTTTCTAATAATTATCAATTTTTTCCTCAAATAATTGTATCGATACTAAAAACCGAGCGTCACGTTTTATTTTGTTATATTTAGCTTTAGCTTCAATACGCAAAAATTTAGGTTTTCCACTATACCATACTAGTATTATATTTTCGAATGTTCTATATTTAAATGGTAATAACGCGACGTAATAATTATTATCAGTAAATATAAACTACGATAAGTTCTATAAAAGAATGTGGAAATTCCCTTATAAACATAATTTCTAGTCTGTGGTATTTTATTTATACTTAACCCGGACTTTCAGAGGGTCTTTTAACGGGACGACCTGGACCGAAGTTATAAACTGGTGATATGTCCCCTCGATGTATGGCAACCCTATTCTAGACAATAATAATTATTGAAAATGTCGTAAGTAAAAAAAATAACAATATCGCCATAAAAACTAGATATTTAATCGTATTATATAACTCAAACGTCGTATTAAGGTGTAAAAAGAAATTAACGTAAATCAAGTTAATAATTTAATTGTTTTATAAAACGTAGACCAAGCCAGTTTATGATAAAAAAAAAAGTATTTAAACTTTTCCTTTTTCTTTTATTAAATTAACGTAACTAAGTTAAAAATTCGTTAACACGTTCGTCATTAATATTTAATTATATAGTTAGATCACATTTCTAGATCATGATTGAACGCAACATTAATATATAAACTCGCAGTCCAAATGTTCATTTTGCGAGAACTCTGACCATTTGTGTTATCGTTTATCTTTAAACTCGTGTTATAAGCGAAATTAGGACGGAAAAAATAACGTTTTTTTCATTCGTAGTAGTATCACGCAACAGTCGTTGACATTAAGCCCGTTGAACATATTTTGGAGTAGATTTTTTTTAATTTTGTCGAAATAATTATAATGGTTATACCTATGATACCCATGGTAGACGTAGAGTTGTTTCAACGATGTGACACCGTTCGGTATGGCCGAAGAACGTTGGAGAAAAGGATAACGGTATTGATTAATTTGTGCATAGTCATTTGCACGCGCTCGGTGTATTATACGTACAATTCGGATAATATTTTAGTTTGCGAACGAAACGTTGCAGTCCTAGCGAAACGCAATATGTCGAGATAAAAAAATTAATTATCAAAATAAATCGGGCGAGATCGGACATCGTCGAATATTGGTGAAGTAGTAATTTGATGTCGGACGCGATGTCCGAAAACGATTTGGAGACGAAAAAAATGCCGCCTAAAGAGGCGACACAAAAGTGTCGTCACGAGTTGGAGTAGAATGATTTCCCTTTCACGTTTGTATTCGGATTTCGACGGCGCTCTTATTAACGACAACACGAATTGGTGACATTTGTTGGACATCGTGGGTCTTTTTGGGAACGGGAAGCATATCCAAGTGACTGGCAATCTATCGCGATGACGGTCGAAACAAAAGCGCGAAAGCGGTTTTAGAAATCCGGATTACGAAATATAGATTCGCGTTCTTCCGAGGTTTCGTCGTAATATTTATTTCGCGTTTCGCGTATTATCTAAACGCTATGAAAATTCATCGCGTAATACGAAAAACGGTTTTCGTCAAGTAGACCGGAAAAACCAATCAAAATTTGTTCTCGATCGTCTACTTCGGCGATTAAAATGCTTTAGAGATTATCAAATTCGTATGAAAATTTGAAACTAGTAAAATAAATTATCTTACACGATAATAACGTATATTATGGTTTATTATTTATACATTTACATTAACAAATAAACGAAACACAACGATAGCATGTAGTTTATTACATTATACGTTATACGAGATTTTTTACGTTAAAACGGTTTTCTATTATACTAATTACGTCTGCCGCGCCTATAATGTAGTTTGCTGATATAAAAATACATATATATATATAAATAGAATTGCATAAATACTTAAATTTATCTAGAAAAGTGTCCCCGTTTGGGGGCGCTATGTTCTAAAATCTGAAACGATTTTAACTAATATAACTAAGTGCTTATTTTTTACGGTCGATTCGTAAATATTTAATCGTGACGAAAAATATAATTCTTTTATACAATTTTGTACAAACGCTGCAGTGGATGTGATTTTTTACAATCATTTACGTTTATATCTTCGTTCCCGATTACGTAAATAACCTATATATATATATATAAAACTTTTGAACGTATTCTGTTAGGGTTTGCGTAACTTTTGAACGGGCTTTACAGATTAAAATCGTTCAAAATATTTGAATAGTCGAGACGATAGTTTATAGCTTTGTTCAGACCCGTTATGTAACGCCGTATTAAGTTATTAACAATTTGATGTTATCGCAAAAGCAGCGCGCAGGTAAGCATCAAACATAGTTCAAAATAAATAACACGAAATGAAGTTCCAAATTCAAGGTGGAATTTATCGTCGAATCGGTTTTTTATTACCAATACCCGACGAATGCCTGAAATTCCTACAAATTACGGGCGATGATAAAAATAAGTAAATGCAACTGTAATCACATTGAAGTACAATCAATAGATAGAGTGGGGTTTTCGGAAATATATTTTTTAAGAAATAACCAGTCGGCTTATCAAACGGATTACGAATAATAATTACCTGGTCGTTACTAAAGCGAACGAAGTACCAGCCGAAGCACACGCTAGGCGATTTAATGCTCCGACAGTAAATGATGTTGCTATTGTAATTGCCGGTGATCGACGTGTTCGACGAGATATTAAAATAATGCGCGT
Source organism: Geopemphigus sp. TES_GeoC_2020 (assembly GCA_025469175.1). NCBI lineage: Eukaryota > Metazoa > Arthropoda > Insecta > Hemiptera > Aphididae > Geopemphigus > Geopemphigus sp. TES_GeoC_2020. Next base: position 19,039 of record JAIPRN010001796.1, read on the forward strand.
AGAGATAACACGTCGCAAACGATCGCAGACACGCATCGCTCATACGACGACGCTTTACAATATCCGTTAAGATTTTGGAAGGGTGAAGACGGCTATCGAATCAATATTAAACAACAACATTTAGTAACGAGTGTACGTTTTTCGATTTTATTTTTAAATTCAAACGTCGAAAATTGAATAGAATACGTTCGAATATATTTCGATTACGGGCCGAGGCACAAATAAAAACGTAAGCGTAACGAATTATTCTTACTTATATCGAATAATGTACCGACCAAACGAAGACGATCGTATTTTTAAGCGCCGTCAATTGTTCCATCAATACGTAGTGGATATGTGTGCAAACACAGAAAGCGAACGATCGCGATATATCAGATTTAATCAAGCAAAACTGCGCGCAGAAGAGTATATAGATTTTTGAATCTACGGAAATTTGAATATTAATTATATCGGAAATGTTTTTATACTTCCATCCTCCTACACCGGTAGCCCAATTCGTACGTGCTTACTTACGGACGACCAGGCTATCGACGTTTGACGATGGCGTAATGTACGCACAAAGCGATCGGTAAAAGAACCGGCACGAACGGCATCGGCGGTTTCCGAAGTTTGAGTATACCGCGGGAAGCGTAGACCACCGACAGCGTCGTCGAAAATCGGTGACAAGGCGCGCGGAAGATTCGTATTACGTTAACGGTCGAAAACGAGCGATCGTTATCGCGGCGGGCATTAATGTGGACGACGACGTCGATCGGCACGACGAAGTTGATAAATGAGTGAACGGCGTCCGAGCTAACACGGCCGGCCCACGATCAACGTCACCGTAATAAAATCGGCGTCTATTAAAATTGTACCGCGTATTTCGTCGCCGTTCGTCCGTTGCGACCCGTACAAGTGTGTACGCTCGAACGGCGTATAAAGTTGGCTAGTGAACGCCGGAGTCCGTTTAGCGCCGTTTACGAAGCGAATGAAACGGAGGACAAACGCGGAGGTCTGCGCGTCCGCGTTGTTCTCCTCTGCGAGAATGCAAACGCGTAGCGTTCTTTTTACGGATACCGACGTACCGATTTCAAGCCATTCATAACGGAGTGGGCACAACGTAAGTTTTCAAAGTCATCTACGGCCGCTAAAGCGCGAACGCGCGAATATTATTTTACGAATAACGTTCGCGAACGAGTTTACGTTTACGTGTATATATTTTAACCGATTAACGCCAACGGTATAAATCGTTTCGTATCGATTATTTCCATCGAAAACATAGCCAATGTTCGCCGAACGCGTACTACGTACGGACATTCGCCTTTAATGTCCGACACGCGTAATTCGTCGATTAACGGTTGTTTATCACTGACACGTTCTTCACATTTTCTACCGAAACGACATATTTTCTTTTTACACCGATTCTCTATTCGACGGATGTAAATGACCACTTGTTATATAAGTTTGTTTACGTTTCGCGTTTTTATATTGGCACCGAGGTCGGAAAATAATTTACAAGAAATAAAAGACAACGGGACAAATCAGCTATGATAATTTTTATTTATTACCATTCGCGTTCGAATTAAAACCGAGCAGTTTGTAGTTAGGAATATACGCGTTGTGTGTAGTGGCTAACGAGATTTCTAGGCTTCCAAAGTATTTCTAAACATCGAAACGAACGTAAATCGTTTTTGAATATGATAATTTTAAATTTCATTAGAAAATTAGTTACGCCGAGTCGACGATTGTAAAACTACGTTTAATCGCCAATTTGTTTTGACGCGTAACCCGCAAATTTTACGAATTATGTCCAGCGCTATTCAACTTAAACGAAATTAAATTACGACCAAATATCATAACGAGTTTGGTGTAAAGTTATGTTATTATATCATTTGGCTCGCTGTTTTCTTTTATTTGGGATGGGGGTGGGGGTGAGTGGATAGGGACGTTCAAAAATTAGTTAAAAGGTGGGAGTCGCTATGACATAACATTCGGGATACGCTCAAATAATTAAATATATCCCAAAAGATAACTTTAAATCGTGTTCGAAAATACATACTCGAATGAATATCGCGGAGAGTTGTAGAAAACGTATTTATTCTCGAATAATAAATTGTGACTTTCTTATTTCGAAAAATTTCTTACCCGAACAAAAGCTTCGTGGAATCTCTAGAATGTCTCTTTGAGGTATTGAAACCAATTGAATAAGCGCTTTTAAGACTTCCGAAAAAGAACGTCGTGAAATCATAATAAAGTACGAACGTCAATAGATAATAATATTTACTGGAAATAGATTGGCGTTCTATTTTATTATAACTCCATAAACGACTAAACGAAAAACACATTTTCTCCGATATCAACATCTTTTTTCAAATCCTTATTCAGTTCCCATTAAATACCTCGTTAAAAGGAAATTATATATTTCAATATGCGAAGTTACACACACACACACACACACACACACACACACACACAAATATTGGCTAAGTGTATACACTATTGAACACTTGGTTGTAAATTTACTTTGCTTAATATATTTTAATAACACGAGGGCAAATAATTTTCTTTTCACTCAGGTTTTCGTACGTTTCGTTTTCAGTGACAAAGAATGTCGATACGGTTTGTTATTTAAACTTATCAACTAAACCCATTGAATGTTTTCAAATCGAAATATTTTTACAACGAGATATTATAATTATATTATGGTTACGTCGTTCGCGTTATCTTCGTTCCACGTAGAACTCCATCTTAATTCTATTTGTATTTTGGTTTAATTATACTGACCCCGCGCGGTTATTGAATTTTTTAACGCGCTTATTGAACGGAACGCTTAAAAATGATTAAAAATGCTCTCCCTTCGGAATTGGCCAGTGTCTCGAAAAAAAAGAACAATTAGTAAAGTATTTGAAATTATACTCAAATTAATGCTCGTATCGATCGGACGTTATCTGTGTTTGGTAAATATTTGTAACTAAAAGAAAGACAATTTTAAATAACCTAATTAATTGTTACACGTATTAGAATAAGAAACTAAAACGTACAATTTCATAAATAAATTCCAAAAATATTTAAATAAATACTAGGTATGTTCAATAAATACCCAGATTATTCCAAAAACACATTGAACGTTACCGAAGATATTATTATATCAAAATAAACTAGAAATAATTTCCAGTATTTTAATATACGATCGAAATTATTATCTGTAACCAGTCATTGACCGTATGCGTTCGTATTAATAGCCTCGTGTTCTTTCGTCACTTTACAAATAGTTTCGTTAACGTTCACAAACCGCTGTCCTTTTAAGATCGTTTTTAGTCTCGGAAACAAAAACAAAAGTCGCAGGAAACGAAGTCTGGTGGGTACGGTGGATGTGGTACCACTGGTTTATTATTAAACGCCGAAAATTCGCTTGCAGATTGTGCCGAATGTGCAGGCGCACTGTGACAACGTAAATTCCGCGACATTGATACCTACGCGTCTAATTTTGTTTTTCGTTTTCCCAAAACTTCTTTTTAATAAACTTAATTTACTGTCTATCCAGTAGGTACAAACTCATAATGGTCTATACCGTAAAAATCAAAGAACACAACGAGTATTATTTTAAATTCATCATTAATGTCGGTTCTGATCTGACGGCCTCTTTTTTCGAACGAGGTGAAGTTGCGGTCTTCCATTGAGACCATTGGACTTCGGTATCGGGAACATATTCGTATACACACGTTTCAACGCTGGTAATTATCGATTTTATGAAATTTGAGTCATTATACACTCGTATTTCCAAGTACACTTCAACGCGATGATCCATTTGGTCCGCTGTTAACAGTTCTGGCACTAATCTCGCGGACACCCATTTCATACCCAAATTATCGGTTAAAATTGAACAAGTACAAGTATTGATATGCCAACATCAAAAGCTACTTCCGTGACGGTCAATCGTCGATCGTTTCTCATTTACAAGAGCGATTCTGCATCGTCTGTGCGTGATGACCAAGCTCGCCCATGACGTTGATCATCTTCGACGGAGATTCGACCTGTTTTGAAATGTTACACAACAAACTTTACCTTCGAAATCTAACACTTTATCAAGTCAAAAATCTCCGTAGCACTTTTACCGATTTCGTAGCAAAATTTGATACACGCGCGTCGTTCCATATTTATTATCCAGCGTAAAATCGCGGTTTTATACAAAAGTCAAATTTCGAACGAATGAGTGGTTTGAGGTAACAACTCCAATCGTACATTTAAACATTGGAAATTATCCCTAGATTATTTTGGTATAATTACGTTTAATGTTTTTTTTGTATAATTGTAATCTAAGCACACCTCGTATCCAATATTCGTATTCGATATCAAAATTGTACTTAGATTATTTAATGGCAAACGTAAGGATATTTAAACAATTGTCGAAATCGTTTCAAACACTGTAACTAGTTAATACGCTTTGTTTTATTTAGCTTAAAACGAATATTGCCCGATATTTAATGATTTGTTAACCGAGGCGATTTTGATCAAACGTTCAGTGTTCGTTTAATATATTAATTCTTGCGGATAGGTTTCGAAATATTTCACCTTAAACCCTCAAAATACGTTTCAGCACAATCTGAAATTCAAACCCATCTCTAAGCCCAATTACAACACTTAACCCAACTCTAAGCTCGAGCACATATCCGAGCCCAACTCTTCTCGCATCGTAAATATATAACCTGTTTGATAAAGTATCGTCATATTGTTGCGTAGTTCAAACGTGTAAAATATTTACCAACAGCTTTTGTACTTATCTTTACGTCGGTATTACGTAATAATTATTAACGACGAAATTTAATATCAAATTGAATTACGGTCTCTTTTGTTTGCTCTAATCTCGTCCCCCCCTACGGCCCTGCTCTAAGTTTCGACGAATTTTAATGTCTTACAGTCATATAGACGCTATTTGTACAATTATTCGATACCGAATTGCGTTAATATCAAATTTGATATTCCCAATAAACATATTATTTTAACTGTTTGTCGCGTGGATGTTTTTCTTTCGACACGTTCAATATTTAAGTGTACGCGCCTCATATACTCAAATTCGGAGTGTATGTCCGCTAAAGCCACGTTATATTGTGGAAATCGTTTTTTTATCGCAATACTTCTTTAAGGCGCGACGTAACGTAACAGCAGGCTTGTCAATTATGCAGATACAATCCTTTTGTACAAGCATGCTTGAGCGTCTGTATGATAATTTTGTGCGAGCAGTGTGAAGATTGATTGAATTTTCATTCGCATGCATGTACACGTCACGCTGGTACGAGCAAGTCTGAACGTGTGTACGCACGTCAGTACAGGTAACGCACAATCAATAAACAATAACGCACAGTAAACTATTAACACGTGATATAAATAATAGTAAACTGTTTAAACTGTTGAACTGTGATAACGTCTTGCTTGGTGTCGTGGAGAATTCGTTAATTTGTTTTCGTCAACGATGACTTCGCATGTACGAAAAGGAAGGAGATTGAAGATTTCATTCGGGTTTGCTAAGCACAACCATGTCTGTGGCGGATTAAATGCAAAGGACACCACGATAAACCGAAAAAAGAAACAGCGTACAAAATATCATTAGATAAATATAAATTAATCGAATCGAACGCTGACGGTGACGCGGTTGTCGAAAAAATAAATAGCTTCAGAACTAATTTTAGAATGCACCGCGTAGCGCGTTTCTTCGATAATTTTTTCCTTTTTAAAATTATAGCAAAAAGTAGCTAAAGCGAGCGCGTCATCGTCCGAACTTGACTTGTTTGGAGCTTTTCAAGCATGCTTGTGCCGTATGGTGACAAAGGAATATTATGTACGCTTGAACAAAATGATTGTATCAGCACGATTGACAAATTTGCAGTTACGTGCGTAGGCGTCTTTAACTCACGAAACATACCGTTACGGTGTTGTCAATAAAATATAACTAACAACAATAAATATGTTAAACGTAAATCGGACTCGATTGTTATTAGAGGTTCCGTACGCCATCCGGCGATCGGTGGTACGTAATATTAAAACGAATCGATAATTAACGTTAATCTTTTTATTCGGAAAACGTGTATAACATACGCAGTTCCGACGTTGTGTACTCCGATTTTACAAAACGTATTGTTATTTTACGTCTGTTTATTAACGATTTCGATTCTACAATGGTACCGGATATGTGTTTTTCGAGCGATAAATTCGTCCGTGGATTATATTCGAAAACACTTTACAATAATGGCCGTTCGAATACATAATTACGCGATAAACTTTATTAAAACGCGCGCACCGACTTTTTTTGTTTTCCAGCGAAAATTGCGGACAATAAATACATTTATACGTAATAAAGGGAACGGATAGCGTTTTATAGATCATTGCCATTTGTATTTATATTGTATGATATTCGAAAACCCGCGCGTTAAAAGATAAATTAAAAGTTTCTTCGAGTTATTATTCCTATTCTATATACGTCCGAAATTGAACTTTTAAAACAATTTCCGAAAAATATGTAGACAAAATGGCGCGATCTTAGATTATATGTGTTGTAAATATTTTATTACGAGTTACACATTCGGCGAATTTATTATTCAGTTAGTAGTTTACAGTATTCATTCAACGTCGTTATTATTTAAGTTGAAAAAAGAAAACAAAACGTCTTCGGGCATATTTCAAAAGTAGAAATTCACGGGCATAAATAAATTTTAATTCTTTTCGAATAAACTTTCGGTCGGTCGGTCATAAAATGTAGTAATACACAAACGAAATTACGTCGCGTCGTTTCAAAGTCAGTTTCGTTGTCTGTTTAAAAGGTATCGCGAAATTTGTGTTCGAATTGAACGTATTCGGACATGATAGTTGCACAATATCCGACAAATTATTATCAATACCGGTAGAGTTGTTTCGAGAAAAAATAACTATTAAACTTGGACGACGTACGTAACCCGAACCTACGACGTCTATACAGCGGGCGTCCTTGTCGCGGCCCGGGAAAGAGGGTTCAGAGTACCGGTGTAGTTAGTACGTACGCACACGGTCCTCGGACCCTTTCGGGCCTTCGCCGAAATTTTCAACGAATCATCTCGTCGAAAATTCAATATATTCGACTACGATTCGTCTCGCCCGTCGCGCTGCCTTCGGACAGATGATTCGCGTTAACGTCGGTCACATTAATATCGTGTACTCCCGAGGTGTATTTACATCCGGCCGTATCATTTCGGAAATGCCAAGTTCGCCCGGAAGGCGCGAAGTCGCTGTTCGTGGTCTACCGAAGTATTTTGACCGTACCGAAACACACATTTGTAACGTATTTGTCTACGGTTTACAACGAGTACAGCTATACGTATTATTGTATTACGGCGTAATATCATTCGACTGTAAGTATTTACTTGATGATATATATATATATTTATGAATACGATAAAATACGATCGTTTTTATTCCACTTATTCGACTTTTAGCGATCGCGTATGCATTTTTGTTAATTTATTGATAGTAATATCGTGACTACTCGTTTCGCCTTATTCGTTTAATATAATTGAAAAACGTTATATCGTTTGTACATTTTAAAATAAAGAATCGCCAAAACCAACCATTTGTGTTGGTTTCGAATAATTTAAACGATCAACATATCTCTACAGCGAGTATAATATATTTACCATGTCCATTATACTTCGGACAGTATTGATTTAGTAAGAAATAAACGAATTTCCGTCCCGAAAATTTTATTATAAACCGTCTTCAATATTATTCGGTCGTACACAAATAAAAAACTGATCTTCCTCCGTGTTTACGAATCGTCGGTACTGAAATTTTTATCACGTTCGTATACAATTATTCAGGTATGATTTAACGAATTTCTCTCGGCAATCGATAAACACCTTTTATCGGTAAATCGATCCTCTATTTCCTACGGGCGCGCAACGGTACGTAAAAACGAAGTATACTTTCGTTATAACGAAAAACGCTTAAACTATTGGCGTTTTTTAACGAATCGAAAATTATAACGAACAATACGGGAATCGCGTGTGGCGCAACTCGTTTTTGGTTTTTTTTTTATTTGTTACGATCGGCCGTCCGTTTACCATTAGTGCCGCGATAATTGTACAATTATTGCTCGCGATAAATAAACGGTTTCGTTGGTCTTTTTACTTCGGTGGTTTAACGTGAAAAAACGCGCCGGGACACGTTTCGCGTATGGCACCGATGTGTTAATACCGCGTACAGTACGCCAATAAGTGTGTATAACAATATCGGCAACCGGAATTTCCGGAAGCGAATAAACGTACACTGGACGGAAACACGTGTAAACGATAACCGTTCCGCGAATACGAATATCATAAATCATTCGGACGATTATCGACGGGCGAAATTTAATCGGATAATTATTACGATAATAAACAACAACGTCGGTTACCAAGTCGTAATATATATTTATACTATGGTTTGTAGTTTTTGTATATACTCGAACACGTTACGGAAATCGTGGTGCTATATATATATATTACGTACGAACGTGTGCGTGTTTTATAAACGAACGAACGGAATGCATATTTGGTTCAGGAACGTTGTAAATATTTTTATTATTAAAGTTCCTCGTCGCTGCAACGAGCGACGTTTAAGGACACTCAAGAGTGATATACAAAATTTAATTTAGATAAGTGACTTCGAACGCTGTGTTTGAATGAACGACAAATGTACACCACTTAGGGAACATTTATTTTTGCGCGTTTTCCCGACCGATGTTGTATGGCCACGACGAACCAACGACATTTTCGAAAATTCTGACTTCGAATTAATCGTCAACGTTACATTGGCACTTTATTGGATAGACGGTATCGTATTAACATCGACTTCAATTCCGCACGTAATGTAAAATACGTCGTTTTCCTTAAAACGGCATATATTATTTACTTGAATTATATACACGAATTAAAAGGCGTTTTTTTTTTGTTTTTTTTTTGAAAGGAGAAGGGGGAGACATTTTGATCGATTTTTCGGAGATTTCGAAACGTCGATTATTTCAACGATAGAAATCGGGAGAATTTAACGCGACGCCCTTTTTTAATATTCTAACGAAGTTTGAAAATTCGTTAGTTGTAATACCTTTTTCTACATATCGTAGTCATTTCGAATTCCAAACGGAGATTCTCGAATGAAATGACAATATAATGTTCGCTAAACGTGATAATTTTCGATACACATTAGTCAAACGATCGTTATAGGATTTTTAAATATATTATTTCAAATTCGTGAAAATCCGTTTCGATAAATATTATTTTTAACGCGTTTAAAACGCAACGTATATACATTTTACACGTTTAATCGATATCACGTAATAATAACTTTATGCAATTCTTTGAAAATTGTACGCGTAATGCATATTACCGTTTCGCAATATTTACAAATCTACAAATTGTCTAGTTCACGTTTATACTCATAAATACGAATTTCACGAGAAATTTCATATCTCGATGCCAAATGTGAAACGCTGATTATAGATTTATTAAATACAATAAACTAGGTACGTACGTACTAGTGTTTCACTCAGAGTCAATTTTCGAATACAACGAATATGCCCCAGTCTCCATATTCTCCAGACATGGTTCCGTGTGCCTTTTTTCTATTTCCAAAAATAAAGAGAACTCTAAAGGACCATCTTTTTACAAGCGTAGATGACATTAAAAGCGCACCGCTGAAAGAGCTAATGACTATCCAAAAGATCGTGTTTGAAAAGTGTTTCGGGGACTGAAAGAAGCGTTGACAAAAGTCTAATGATACCTAATGGCGATTACTTCGAAAGTGACGGCACTAATGTAGACGAATAAATAAATATTTTTTTTACAAAAACAACGAAAATTTCCGTTATTTTTTGAACACACCTCGTATAAATATAAAATATAAACGTGGTTCATTATAAAAGTATTTTTTTGGGAAAAATGTATATATTTATCGTACCGGTACAAATGCGTAAAATTTTTCAAAACATTCTCCCACAGCATCAATACACTTGCGAAGACGTATCTGCTAGGCTTGGAAGGCACCCTAAAACTTCTTGACAGGAATGTCTCTTAGGAACGTTATAACATGCTTTTGGATGTTTTCCACGGACTCCCAATGTTTTCTTTCCAGCTCTCTCTTCAGCCGGGGAAACAAAAAAAAGCCGCACGGAGCCAAGTCGGTACTGTAAGGGGGTTGGAGGACTACCGGGGTATTGTTACGGACCAGAATGTTGGTAACGATGAAGGTCGTGTGGCTAAGGGCAGGCACCTTCGAAACTCGAAGTTCTTTCTGGCATTTCATCAATACTTTCGCCACAAGATTCGCACAGATCTTGCGCATTTGCAGATCTTCGGTCACTATCCAATGTACCACGAATGTAGACATGTTTAGAGTGTCGGCAATTTGCTGGATATTCAATCGACGATCGGAACGCACAACTTCGCGCATAAGATTAACGTTTTCGTCGGTATTTCCGCTTCTTCGCTATCGTCGTCGTCGTTATTTTACGACGTTTATTTATAACGTTAGCACGTCACACGACCATTTACGTAGGGTTTGTTGCCATTTCTAACCGTTCCACGTACAAAACGTTTTGCACGAACGCATTGCGCGGGAGTCGGCGGCACGTTTAAAAATGTATGAAAAGCGCGATCGCGAATTTCGAGACGATTCCCCTCCGGGTATTGTTTTATGCGCTGGTTATTCATTTATCCGGTCTATGCAACAGCTATAACCGTTACATCATTGTCCCCTTCATCCCGACCCGCGGTGATAACTGCGCGTTATCGAGCCCGGCCGCGTTTTGGGCAACGCAAACGGACGTTCGTGAGACGTTTACGGTGTCCCGGATCGGTACGTCGTAAGCATCGTAATTGATAAACGTGAATAGTCTGCTTTCCGTAGGATTGAAAGTACGTTCGTTTAATGACAATTCTCGTACGGTTCAACTAGACTTGTCGAAATCCGCGCACCTTTCGTTTGGTGTTCGTCACGAAGGTCGTGGCACGCACGCGCATATTCAGAGTTATCCGAATCTTGTGGAAATATTCTCGAATATCTCGATAGAAATAATTTCTAACGAGATTAAATTTCAATCGCCGAGTTCTCGATACATGTTTTTTGTTTAAACGCGTTTTCTCGGGCGTATCAAACGAATTGGAAAACATTGCCGCGAAAATTTACGATCAAGACCCGAGGGTGAACGAAAATTATACGGCGAACAATAAAACTGGGACCGTTGTTCGGTCAAAGTCGGGTCACGCGCGCGATTTACAAATACTAGGGGCGATTGTTCACGAATGTCCGGGGCACGTAATCAGCCGTTCGTTTCATTTGCGCATTAGTGGCGAAACACGTCTAACGCCACGTTTTATTTAGCCGGACTGTACGTCGGCTTCGTTACACACTCGACATTTCTTAGCGCAAAATAGATCGGCGGCTCATTACATCCACAACAATCACGATCGAATTACCGTAATAATAATAACGATACGCTGTATTTGCGTGTATTTTATCGCTGTGTTCGCGTACGTACTATATGCTTGTGTTCAGCACGGTACATACATTTGTCGAACGTGTTGGTACTTATATGGTCCATTATGTAAGCTATTATTTATTGTGTCGCGACTATCCGTCGCAGCGGGGTAAAACCGGTCGAGAAATGTGGTGGAGGGTCTGCCCTTTCCACGTAACCAGTCGTTCAGTTTTTTTCGAGCTGTCAGAGTGGAGAGACGTGCCTTCGCGTGAAGTGTGTTTTTACCGACATTGCAACACGGTACAATGGAACATTCGCTCGAACGGCGAAACTCCATCAAGTTTTGTGTGTGGCTTGGAAAGAATGCAACCGTACTATTCCCAGATGCTTCAAGGACGACTGCGTTCCAAGGTCACAGTCCGGGAGGTAGCACAAGGCGTTCATGGAGGGCCGAAAGGAGATCGCCAATGAACCCAGTCTTGGACGCCCGACTACGGCCAAATCCGACGAAAACGTTAATCTTATGCGCGAAGTTGTGCGTTCCGATCGTCGATTGAGTATCCAGCAAATTGCCAACACTCTAAACATGTCTACATTCGTGGTACATTGAATAGTGACCGAAGATCTGCAAATGGGCAAGATCTGAGCGAATCATGTGACGAAAGTGTTGATGAAATGCCAGAAAGAACTTCGAGTTTCCAAGTTGCTTGCTTCCAACTACACGGCCTTTATCTTTACCAACTTTCTGGCCCGTAGCAACACCCCGGTGATTCCCCAGCTCCCTTACAGTCCCGACTTGGCTCCGTGCGGCTTTTTTTTGTTTCCCCGACTGAAGAGAGAGCCGAAAGGAAAGCATTGGGAGTCTGTGGAAAACATCCAAAAGCATGTTACAACGTTCCTAAAAGACATTCCCGTCGAGGAGTTTTAGGATGCCTTCTAGGTCTAACAGATACGTCTCTGCAAGTGTATTAATGCTGGGGGATAGTGTTTTACTTACCGGTACGATAAATGTATCTATTTTTCCCAGAAAATACGCGTTATTTTTATAATGTAAGTAACGTCATTTTTTTTTGTCCGTTGCTGGATTCGTCTATATCGTCAAACGAATAAATTATATTTCACCCACCACCTTGACGAATTAATTACGGTCGTAATTAGGACTAGGATTTCTACACGTTTACGTGTTTTTTCCTATAGTCCAATTTACTTGGTTGGCAATCTTCGTTGTCCGTTATTCGGCTCAGTCAAAATAATAGAATAGAACGGTGGTTTCTCTTTTTCGATAAATACAATTGTATTTATAATAATATTACGCGGATAGCGAATACTTTTGGGCATTTAACGAGAAATGCGGGCCAGTGTCACACTATTTATAATATTGCGTATCGTAACAAGTTAGATTTTGTAAAAAATTCTATTACGGCTTTATATTTAGAACGCCCGGTTAATACAGTTTTGTTTTAGTAAACCGGATATTTTCGATTAATCATTTTTCGCTGCGCCTACGCGCGTTATCACGTCTTTATACTCCGATTCCGTGTAATATTTATATATTTGTTTATTTGCACTATTGATACATTGATTCGAAAATAATCGATTTTTTACTGTTGTCTATAAATCGTGTTAACAGCCCGTAAGCTTGATGTTCTCGATTCGCGATGTCAAATTTGATTCGAGCGTATTCGAAAGTATACATCGTCTCAAATACCGTTTGTTTTAACTAAAATAGTTACTGTCGAGAAAACACTTTATTGTCGTACGCGTTTGTTATACATTTTTTTATTATTATTATATCTATTAACATATTATATGTTATATATAACAAACGCCGATTTGTTAGTAAGTGGATCGAAGGGTTTTTGTAACTACGTAAGGCCTTTTTAATTCGTGTTAATGGACTGTTTTTTTACAGACAAAAAATAATTGAGGGCTGGTTAATCGAAAAATATATATTGACGTAGGTACGCTCGCGCGACAACGATTTCGAACGTACCGGACACGGCCGTCGCTATATTTATTATAATCCGATTACCGTTTTACGTTACCGCCAAATTTACCATCCACAGATACGACGACGACCGTACCATAGGCGATCAAATAAATCGTTCGATCGTATATTCAAGTTTTCCGTCAAATTACCGTGCCAACGTCGTTTTGTCCGAGAATCGTATAGCCGGTTGTAAATTACCGAATACACCGGTCAGACATACGGACGTACACACTATTTGTTACGTAATCGATGTTTTTTCGTTTAAACGCGAGCTGTGCTTTCAAACTTATCCATTTTCATTATTCATTTTCACAACGAACGCGAAAAGTTCGAATAAAGTTCCGAAATTTCTAAAAATGTTTAAAACGGAGTCCGTAATGCGGGCGGTAACGCGAATAACACGAAAAATTACTTCAATAGTCTAGCAACACTATGCAGACATATCGTAACTTTTGGAACTTATTTTATATTAAACATTACGCGACGTATGGGTGGAAATCAATTCGTCCGCGTCGATCGATTTGGATTACTCAAAGCGTATGTACGGTTGTATAGTGGCGTCATTCTTATAACGTCACGCGTTTCGAATTCATATGTTTTATATTGCGCCCTAAATTATTTATGGAGTTGCGTATTTATTTATACATTTCTATACGCGCACATTATATACGTGAATTCGAATTTCGGTATTTAATAAAAAAAATTGTATTTTTCGTGAACCGCTGAAGGGAACGATATAATAATAAACGGCTAGTTTACTTTGTTGAATTAAGCGCCGAAGAGAAAAAGAGTTTAATAATGAGCGTTATTTTCATGGTTACTTCACGTACCGCGGATATTTTGTAAAACTATTTCAAACGTCCAACACGTTAACCCTTTACCGATGTGCCATATGAATACGAACATCAAAAACATTCAAATAGTTTATTTATGACCAACGAGACCTACTCGATGGAAAACGTTTGAATGAAATATCTCTCCGTTCGTAACGTGAATGTATTTTTGTTGCGAACCTGCCTGTTTGGCGGAATAGTCATTTGTAAAATTAAACCTTTGTGTTTCAACGAGAGGTTAGTTAACGACGATATTATTTGCGAATTAATTTTTACGACGTAACTCGATAAAAATTTTAATTACCCTCGTTGAAAAACGTAATATTAAATATTTTATAATACAGCCGGTACTTGGGCGAACTTTTATAGTTTTATGTACTTTGTGCCACATTATCACGTTATTTCCTGGTTTAATACAACACTTTTCGTTATAAATATGTAAACATTTTCCGTGTAGTTCTGTATTCATTTTTATCGCCTAATTCAATTTTGACAAAATCGGTCGCCCCTTGTATTATTAATTATCGAATACTTTCCTGTTTTATTTGTCTCTTTTTAAATACGTACATAAAGGATACGACCAGCCTTGATCGGCTTCGCTCTACAGTCGTTAAATATTGATACGAATCGGATAAACTGTACTAATGCTCAAAGGCCGAATTATTTTTAATCTCGGGATGTTCACCGACACCTAAATAACGTTTAAACGCTTATATTTCAACGTTTTACTTACAAAATACATCGGCTATCAATTTCATTCCTGAAATGAAAACGTATTCACCGCCTGACATATGAAAACAGGGAAAGAGACGAAATTCCAATCGAATCTATTGATCGATTACGGATATCGTAAATTGTATTTATTTTTAGCTACAATATATTTTTTTCTACATTTATTCGTCGTAGATATTCATTGATATTCGTCAAATAACTCATTTTGGATTGTTTTTTGTCCGTTAATGACGATCGAACGGAATGAAGCGTAGTCCAATAAGTCCGTTTGAAAATGATTAGGGAATCAACATTGACGGTTTAACGAAAATTAGTCCAGAAGTTTCGTTAAGTTTTGATGTCATCGTGCCTACAAACGTGCGTTCTCTCTCTCACTCCCTCAGTTTCTCTCTCTCTCTCTCTTACTAATTCCCCCTTACTCTTTATTTGTCAACAGTAGAGTAAAATGTATTTCGTGATTGTCAAACATTTTTAACGAATTAAACTTTTTAAATAAAATTTGTTGTTGAAGAAACAAATTATCCTAATTAGTAACAAAAAATAAAATTTAGTTTAAAAGATTTATTTTACTTAGTTAATATTGTCGATAAAGTAAAAATTATTAATTTAAATAATATCGCAAAATTATACGTTACTCTAAATACTTCGGAATATTAATCAGCTTACGGAATTTTATATTCGAATACGTAAAATTCGATACATTTTCCATGCCTTTATTTTTTTATATTTATTTTAAGAATATTTATAATGGCGTTTTGATTTTATAGAAAATAATATCGCAAAATTTAACATTAAGAAATTAAAAAGACGAAACATTTAGTATTAGTGTTTTTTTCTTTATTTTGTTTTTTAGAAAAATATATCGTATTATGAAATACAATATTGCGAATAAATACAAAGTTTATGGAATTATTTATATTATATCAAACGCTTTGTATATTCAAAAAAAATAGAAGGGGAATAATATTTAAATACCTGCACTTTATAACTTCGGAAGTCAATTTCCGTGTAATTTTGTTATTTTGAAATCGCGGGTTTAGGGTTAAAAACTCAATTAAATAACTTGTCGATTCATACTGGCTGACGTATAAAATGAATACCGAGAAGCGACTTGAATATTTTACTACACATTTTCATGATCCAATTATTATTATTAATTTTCAACAAAAACGTGATATTTATAAAAACGCCGAACTACGAAATGAAAAAATGATCGTGTTTCGTTCGTTATTTATTATCAACACGTAACCGTAAAATGTACGGATTGGGCCACTAATCGATAGCGAAAAGATATTATTAATAGGTTGATCAGTCCTGACTGAATATGCGCTCGCGTCATTTCAAAACGTTTCGTACTTACGCTACAACGAACGAATAGCGTTCAAATTTCTAATACAACGTTGGAAAAACGTTAACCCGTCTACAATTTACGTGTACGTTTACGCATCCAAACTATAGTCGTAACATTTATAACGCGTGGTACGTTCATCAACGTAAATCAAAGAATTTTCGTTATTTTAATTACCGGATACTGTTTTTACCGATGTCGGCAAAACTACATTTTAATATTTATTACGTTTGTTTGTATTAACTTATAATTAACATCAAATTGTTTTCTTTAATGTAATTTTTAAATATATATATGTCACGAGCAAAATAGGAAATTTACCATTGTACACTTTGCACCGCTATTGTACTCAATGTCCGACTTCAGTAGTGGATATAGGAAAAAGTTCACAAAGACCGAATGAGAGTGGGTGAATTATTTTTATAAGTAGACAACAAATACGATTAAACGATATATAATTAAAATTATTATTATAAACAAAGCCTGTATCGTTTTAAGTTTAAATTGAGTTATTACACTTAAGTCAAATGTCACTAATGGGCGACTTAATCGCACTGTGGTTTTTTCCTTTTATCATATATGCTTATTGTGTTTTCCAGTACAGATTTTGTAATCGCTTATAATAATAAAAGAAATACGTAGTTACTCGCGTAAACGAACAACTGTTGTTTAAACGAACAAATAGAAACAATTATTTAAGCGAAAAATATTTTATAATACAAACGACAAGATTAAACGTTAAATATTTATTTTTGCGCGTATTTTATATCGTTTAATTTGTTCTACACGAACTACTGTTATGACAGTTATAGTTGCCTAGGCATTTTTTGCGAGTACGGATATAGAATTTTGTTTTATTACGAGTGACTAAAAACATATAATAACTGACGTTTTTCCCGAGAAATGTGGAAACGTCTGAGAATAATTGTTAATAACCGAAGCGAACGCTATGTGCAGTTTATAAATAATTCTGTTCTAGCAATAATTTAAATACGAATATATTAATTATATAATAAATGATAACGAATAATTCAATTTACGTTGCCAAGTGTATATTTTGTTCGGACAATTTAAGAAATATGAATTTTTAAAAACGGTCATTTCCACATTGCCCGGTAACATATACATAAGAAACAAATGGTCGTTATTAAGATTCGTTAATAGTTCGTGTTCACCCGTACAAAATATACGATATAGAATATAAAATATAATATATTAATAAGTAATAATATAATATAATATAAAATATATTATATTTTGATACAAGCGACCAACACGTATAAATATAAAGCTTATGTATAATATATATATATATATATATATATATAAACATACAAATATTTCGTCATTATTTTTGAAATATGAATTAGTGTCTAGCGAAAAAATACACACGCCATTGGTTCAGTTTATTTTCGCTAAAGCGAAATATGTATTACTTATTTGGTGGATATCATTTGGCAGAATTTAACGAGGGTATTAATTAATTATGGGCCAAAGACCCCTCAGGTTATCGTTTCCTAAAACACCACGAAAGTTGGCCTTAATGTTGTTGGTTTAGTTGACCTTTATTCGTAATTAGTATTATAAAAAAAAGTAAAGAATCTTTTAATTAATATACCATAACATACCATGGTTATATTATTTTGAACATTTACTATACATATATATATATAATGTTAAATTATAAACGGGAGATTTGTTATTATTTGAATAATGTCTATTTTATAAATAATATTATTATAACGTTATACAGTGGTATTTGAACGTATAAACCATTTTCATACGTATAACGTGAAATTCTAAGAATAAATATTTATTTTTAATGTTCCAGACGACAAATTACATAAATTTTTCAGGAAGAGGGGCAATAGTATTATTTCTCTCGTATTGTTTTTTGAGTGAGAAATCGTGCAAATGACGCTCTCGAATTTTCGCCACATGATAAAATGATATTACTTCATTTTATTTTCAAAAACGCTTAAAAACATATTTTTCTTATTGAAAACAAAATACAAATTGTAATAGAACTTACGGACAAATTCGATACATTTCGTACCAAAAAATAGTTTACGTGATATATATATATATTTAAATACGGGAAAACGCCTATTTAATATTATTTTGTATAATTTAAGAAAGTGTCGTTTCGTCGAGTGTTAAGAAAAAATTCAGTGGTAAAAACGTTTTCTAATTTACGGCCTGTTGTTTTCCTACGACGTGTCGAAATTAATTATTATTAACGTGACTGCTGACCGATTCGTGTTAAAAATATCACTGTAGTACATAATGAATAAGTTTTTGTTTTTAAGTGTGCCAAAGCTTGGAAAAATTGTAGATAAAATCAAATTATTAAAACATTTTATCGCGACATTTTTGAAAAAATCAAAATCTCCAAATTCCATTTTGAAGTGCGCGAACATATTAACGAACACATTCGCCGCGAAAAATATAAACAAAAAACGATATGTTAATAATATAGTTTTGTAGCGCCGATATGTGGACGTTATTAAAACTATGACAAAATAATGCCTAAAACAACGGCGTTTTTTAATTAGTCCTGTTACACACCGTGAAATATGTATATTATCCCTTCGGCTCGTGCAAGTTCAAAATTGAGATCGAAACAATTTTCCGAACCATAATTTCCTACGTTTTGAACAGCCTATTCGTGGAACGAACAATCGCGTTCGTTCCATTTACAATTTTTTCGCGCGCGCCGAATTTTCGGCTAAACACTTAATCAGTACGTATTTACCTATTCCAAAATTACATCAACCGCGCATCCATGACGCGGGATTATTGGCACATAAACTCAGGGTTGGACAACATAACGAAATACCCGTTTCGAAAATATGATTATATAGTGTATCTTGGATCTATTTTTATGGCTTGCACCAAGATAGTATCATATATACATATATCTCACTAAATTTGTTCAATGTATGTTTTTTTCACTTACAAGTTACGTAAAAATGAAAAACATAAAGCGATTTTTCAAACGAAATATATCGTGTATGAAAATTTTTCAAAAGTTGAATATTCTAAGTTTTAACCGAAAATTGTCGTGCGACGTTATCAAATAATAATCGACAATAGTGTATTGTTCGCCACGTTATTTTCGATAACTAATAAATTAATAATTGATCCGCTAAATTCATCACACACCAGTGTCCACGAAGTCATGGCCCCGCATTGTCGTTTGTTTTTTTTGTTTATTGAAACTTTGTATGAAAAAACAATTAATTACAACAGTTACAAATTATTACAGTTAAAAGGAATTATATGACAAAATTAGGTTGCTCAAAAAGCGGATGACGAAAAGAATAACGGCAGGTAGTCGAGAGGATAGAATGGATGTTGTATTAAAAGGAACGTTGTATTTGTCAACTAAAAAGGCGAACCTTTATCGTTGTGCCTCTAATGAAGGGCATTGGAAAAGGATGTGTGGAATATCACAAATAGAGTCTAAGAAATGGAGAGTACAAAGGGGAGAGCTATTAAAGGATAATTGGAAAGAGTGATAATGAAGAAGGGTATGACCCAATCTAAGCCGGGAAAAGGAGCGAATTGTTTTGCTATTGAGTTTAAGACTGTGGAACCATGGATGAGTAGGAATCGTGGGTGCAATTTTCCTATACCATCTGGCGTGGTTAA
>JAIPRN010001797.1:0-39016 GCA_025469175.1 Geopemphigus sp. TES_GeoC_2020
CCCGCGCGTCATAATCCAAAGTTGGCGCCCACGTCGGCGCGCCGTACAATACTACAGATTGCACGACGCTCACGAGCAAACGCCTTTTGGCCTCGTGCGGCCCGCCGAGATTCGGCATCAGGCCGGTCAGGGCTCCTATAACCCGCTGCGCTTTGTCGACCGCTATGCGGAGGTGCGCTATGCGGAGGTGTTCGCACGGACCTGCACTTCGTCTACAATGTTCCCCTCCACCACGACCAGCGTATCGTCGGCGAAACCGAACATTGACACACCGGCCAGTAACGAAAGGCGAAGCACCGCGTCGTACGTCACATTCCACAGCAGAGGGCCGAGCACGGAGCCCTGCGGCACGCCGCAAGAGACTTCCGCGGTCGACATCTCACTGCTTCCCGTGCCACACCAACGCAACTCTCGCTCCCCAAGATACGACCAGAGGATACGCCGCAGGTATGGCGGTAAGCCGATACGTGACAGCGCCACCCGTACCACGTCCCATCCGATCGTGTTAAAGGCGTTCCTGATGTCCAGACTCACAGCCACAGCCAAGCGGCGACCGGTACGCGCGGCCGCGAGTTTGTCTCGGACCGCGCGCAACGCGTCGTCGGTTGACCACCCTTTGCGGAACCCGAACTGTGCGTCCGACAATCCGGGTCCAACCCCGATCATGTGGCCTTCGATCCGGGAAGCCAGCAGTATTTCCAAGATCTTGCCCACGTCGTCGAGGAGGCACAGAGGTCTGTACGAGGACGGGTCTCCCTCAGGTTTCCCCGGCTTACTAAGAAGCACGAGCCGTGCTCTTTTCCACCGTTTCGGGAACGTCCCGCTCCGCAGACAGGCGTTGAAAACGCCCGTCAACATCATCGGTTTGGCCGCGTACAGCACCCCTCACACTCTTCTCGGTATGTCGTCAAGTCCGAGGGCTCTGTTACGCGACTTATAACGGCGCACAGCCGCGTCGACCTCAGTCACGGAGAACTCAGGTACCTCGACGTGCGCCCCGCTATCGACTTCGTGTTCGGGTAATTGCCCCTCGTGCCCGTGCGCCGATCGTCCCAGTGCGCCGAGTGCGCGTTGAAGTCGCCAGCGACCATCAACTCGCCCCCCGCGGCCCAGGCGGCCGCCACACTGACCCGTAGACGTTCCAGAAACTGTTGGAACTCGGGCCTACGAAGGCTGGGCGGGGCGTAGCAGCTGTAGATGCGCAGAGCACCTCCTACTGTCGCTACCACGAACCCATTGCCGACCTTCAGCTTACCGAGGGAGATGCCCGGGCGTAGCACCCCGATCGCGGTACGCCCGGTAGTGTCGCAACGCCACCCGGGTCGGTTGACGTCGTAACCCTCACAGACGAGCGCGACCGAAATGTCGCTTTCCCAGACAAACTGCCAGAACATGTCCTGGGCACACCTGTCGTGGTTTAGGTTGGTCTGAACCACCCTAAGTTCCATCGGACGTCGTCGGCCCAGCGGCGGGCAGCATTTCAGCCGCTACCCCCACCTTCGCGTCTTCTTCCTTCTTCCTCCTTTTCGGCAACGCCTCCTTTGGTGCCACCTCTTCGTCCGTCTCTTCTGACGGAACTCTCTTCTTCTTTGTGGCTGCCGTCACCTGGGTCTTGGTCGCCTCGATCTTCTTTTGCGGTTCTCCTGAACCGCAATTGTTCGCCGAACATTCTCGGGCGAGATGTCCTTCCGCCTTACAACGGTAGCACTTCCCGTCCTTGGCCAGCTCCTTGCATAATGCGGCCATGTGACCGCGTCCCCCGCAACGGAAGCTTCCGGGTTGGCTCTTCTCCAGGAGCCGAACCCTTCATCGGGCGAACTTCACGGTCACCCGACCCGCTTCCGCCAGCTTGATAGTCGCGTCGATCGGCACGCTGACACGCGCGTGCCTTCCGCCGCTCCTGGTGACTCTGTCAGTCCAGAGGGAAATGTTGCCGCTTCCTTCTTTGATGTCCGCGCGAGTGACACCGAACTCTGCCAGGCCATCCGCTACGTCCTCTTCTCGAGCCCACTCTGGAACGTCGAGCAAGAGGACAGGGGTCCGACGGACGGGTACGGTGACCCTAGCCGTCGTACCAATGGTGGACCTCAGCTTTTCGACCAAGGTCCTGGCCTCGAGCGCCGTGTCAACCTCGAACAGGATTCCTCCTGTCTTGGTCTTACGGGCGTCCCGAATCTTGACCCCGATGGTCCCCAAGCTAACGCTTTTGGACACTTTGTCCATCACGCTGCTCAGGGTGACTCCTTCCCCGGCCAGTCGGTCGATAGTGACCGCTGCCGTACGGGGCACCCTCTTGCGCAGAAGGGCAGCCTTTTCGGCGATCACGCTCTTCTGGCTTTTGGGGCTAATCCGCGCTTTTTCAGGCGTCTTTTGCGCTTCTACGCTCTGCCTTGCGACAGCGCGCTTGGCGCCTCGACTCACCAACTCCGACCAGAGGGGTTTGTCGACCGATGTAACGGCCTCCCGTTGCACGCTGGCCCTCTTTGGCTGCGGTTGCGCCCTCTTCATCGTCTGCTTCTCTGATGGCTTCACTGCTGGCGGCATCTTCCTAGTGGATGTCGGCCTCTTCACCTTCGATGATGACAACAACGACGCTGACGACGACGATGACGGCGCTGGAGCCCTCTCTGGCTGCGCCTTCTGTAGCTGCTCTGTGCGCAGCTTCGGAGACCGCTCCGGCAGCTTTCCCTCCTTCTTGGTCGGTTGGACAGTCCCGGTCGCCTGCTTCCGCTGCTGCTGTTGCTGCTGCTTCGGCTGCTCCTTCTTGTCCATGACCGCTCTGGAAGACTTCTTGAGGTCCTTGGGTACCGTCGGTCTTTGGTGAGCCGCGGATGTGAGGCTATCCAGCATCTTCCGCTGAACCGCCATCTCCTCCAGGAGTCCCTGCACCATCTGAAACAGGGAATTAATCCTACCGGCTCAACCCTCCTTCCACCTGGACTGAGTTGCTGGTAACTCGCCCGTAGTGTCAGGAGCCCATTCAGCTCCTTCCGGATCCCCGCTACCGCCTCCTGTATCGGCCGGTGGATTCCCTTCCCTGCCCTTTTGGCAATTACGCCGGCGGTAGAGTCGACAAAGTTCCCGATTTTCATCAGGAACTCATCTTCCTTCCGCCGAGCGTCCTCCGCAGAGTCGGCAACGGCAGCTTGAACCTGGATTTCGCCGTCGTTACCGACGACTTCCTCCATGTCCACCACCATCGCCTCCTCCCCTGGATTGGTCATAATCTCCAGTTGGTGCGCCGCAGTCGTGGAAACGGCCTCTTCGTCGTCAATGGGAGCCTGTTTGGCACTCCCATCAGCAGTAGTGATACCAGCCCTGTGGCTGGCGGAAGCGGCCTGCCTCACCGCCGCTTCCCTTATGACGCCTTGTGGTGATGACGACACCTGGGGCGAGCGCCATCTCCCAGCCGCCGGCATCTGAGGTTCCGAAGCCTCTGATGTGGTACAATTGGTCGTTACATTAACTTCCATGATTGATTTATTGACGGGAAATTCTACCCTGCGTTTTAAACCTACCGCCAGGCCGGCTGGGATTTGCTAAAAGCTAGCAGGCCCCCCCAAAACCTTACCAACCCCAACTACTTAAAGTAAGGGCCGGCTCAGAACTCTTAGTCAGGATGCTCTCCACTCTGTCCTGCCCAACATGGGACACCCTCCCAGTGACATAGTCAAAGTTTCATAGAGCATCCGTTCAAGCCCCCTCACCACGACAAGGTGAGTTCCATGAGGAGGAGCTGGACAGTACCTACTCATATAATAATCTTTGCTTCAACTAGGGGTTCCTAAATATGCTACACACGTGTGAAACAGAAATATTAATATAAAATTATTTACTTAGGAAGATGGAAAAACACAAAAGACAAAACTAAAATATCCAGATATATTTTGCAAAATCTACACCTACAAATATATATATATATATATATATATATATATATTTCTTAAATAAAGATAAGCGAGTATACTTTTTTCGTTAAATTATATTTTAACTAACTACTAGATTATTATCAATAAATATATAAATAATGGTATACAATATTAGCATATATAATTTATAAACAACTCTAAACAAAAGTATATAATAACTATTCAATTCATTTCAATATTTGTATTTAACGCATTATTATTATTATAATATAACATTAAACTGTATTGATATTTTATAATCAACAAGTGTTAATTATAGTTAAATTATAAAAATACAATTGATACCAAAGTATTAGTAAAAGAATTGTTAGTTTCCTTTTTAAATATTTTATTTGGCGAAGAGAGAAATAAACATCATCGACGAAAAATTGTCTTACAAGAAATACATAAACATTAACCAAAATTAAGCGGAAATTACTATTTAAAAAAAAATATTTTATTGTTCAGCGTGCACGTGAAACTAATTTACATAAAACATTTAAACTTCGTAAAAAATGTTTAAACATTATTATTAATAATAATGACTAACAAAACCAAATGAACTGAAATCAAACGAATCTACTCGAAAAATAATTCCAATATATATATATATACACATACACTCGGTGAATATACACTTCGCTTATCTATAATATATTATTCAATATTATAGTTCATAACGTTTTCACATCGTATATATTTTTAATTTATTCACGTGCAAATTTAATTTTTACAAATCCCTACACTATTTTATTTCAAAAGATTTCGAAATAATTCGTATGTTTCATTATCGGCTTCGGTTTAACATAAACTACGTTGTTACAGTGTTATTGATATTTGATTAATTAAATATGTTTTGAATTATAAATTCAGTTTTCATTGATCAACAAATTTATTAGTCTAGTAATTCAAAATTCAATCTAACGAGACTAGCAAGATGTAAACGTTACATTTTTTTTTAATATATCATTTTTAAAAATTGTATGTCCTACTTGGTGAGAAGAAAATTACAACAGTCCTATATTACTAGCTGTTATTTACTATATTTCACAAGTATTTAAGTACATATTCTGTAAATAAATGTATAATGTAATGTTATTACAACATATATATTACAAATATATTAATACAATATATTACAAGGATCAGTATAAATTCAATACAAAACCGATTTGTGTCACTCGGATAATTTTATGTGCTACATCTTTATGGAGAATCGCAATTAATCCCGAGTAATTTATAAAACATAAAAGTATCGTCTAAACAGACCGATTCATTATATTACTACAAGTTGGTAGTTAAATGTTCGCAAACAATTACAGCTATATACATAAATAAATAAACTACTTGACCGTAAACTTTCATTGAATTAAAAAAAGATATACAATATAAATAAATAGGCAGGTAGTAACTACCTATTGTATATTAATAAAAAATTATGCATACCCATTTTAGACTTTATAAAAATCAATTTCAAAATATTATAATAACATATAATAATATAACAGTAGTAAACTGTAAAAAACCTACATAGCCGGTATAACTTGATATGTATACATATGGTATATACTATATGGTTGATAAATTCGGGAATATAAGTATATGTATATGTATATATTAAGAACAGCCTACTGAAGAATACAGAATTAATAAATGTTAATATATTTATGTCTACACATTGTACATACTTAATACTTAGCCCATTAATTCATGAAACTTATACGAATTGTAATTTGTATTCAAGAGATATCTAATTAGTATACATAATACATATAATGTACACTAGGACACTGTAATGTGAGGTACAAAACTCATCTACTAATATGGTTCTAACGAGACCGTTGTTAAAAATAATACATATACTTAAACTATTGCCAAATTGTAGAAGAAAGATTGTTCGCTATTATTAAAGCAATCGTTAAGCTCTAGAATAAAAATAAATAAACGGTGTTATTACAATATTTATTTACAACACGTGTGTATTATAACGCCATCTATGATTTAAATCGACTCAATAGACTTCAAATATAAATTTAAAATCTAAATTTTACTGGAATCAGTCGTACAATGTATGTGCATTATTCAATTTCTTCTAACAATATATTTGCGTATATTGAATAACACGTGAAGATCTAATCATATTATACCTGATATTACGTTTTTCATACGTTTCAAAATAGTAAATTTCTTTTGTTCTAAAATACGCCTCAAAAACGAAAAATAACAATCAACTACCCGAATATTATTTTGTAGTCAAATAAAATATATTAAAATTAGTTTTTCACACTTATGAAGGGAGAGGGAAAAGATTTAATTTAAAAAACGACTAGGCTTTCTTGTTTAACTAAGCCAAATTTTCTAGATTTATGATATCGCCACTTTAATAACCATTGTTTGTAACTATATAATACAAATTATAAGTCATTATCACTTCTGAGTTTTTTTTCGTAATTATTTCTCAAAGGCATTAATGTTTAAATTTGTTTAACCCATAACCCATAAACGCGTTATAATCATTTCTTTTCCTTTAACCTTGTCATTCTAATCACACGAATAGTTGCCAAAATCAAGAAAATCCAATAATTTCATAATTCTATTATGAACATTAAATTACGTTCAATCATAGACGTATTATTGTATTGTAAGAAAACGTTTAAATAATATACATAAACATTCATAATATTTCTTATGAAACGTTCAAATACTATTGTATTTCTAGTACAAATTCTAGTAATTGTAATATTTAAATAGATCTATAAAGTTATGTATTTTATACAAAATGTATTCAATTACATTCTATAATTATTAATTCTATATTAATTATTAGCCGCTATGAAGTCCAGCTAATTAATATTTCGCTTATTATTATTCTTACTGTTTACAAACAATTTATATCCAGAGCGTTTAAGCTATAAACTTTACATATTTATACACATCCTGCAAGTCAACAATTCGATTAAAAGAAGTTATAAGTACTTATCAATTAAAAATAAAAATCATTATTACTTACATTTTTTAACGTGTTTGTTTTTTCATAAAAATAGTTAATACTTTAAAAGTATTGACATACTAAAATCCAAGTAAACTTATACTTCTACTTTTCATTTTACAATTTTGGAATATATATATAAATCGGATAATAAATGGTAGTATCATATCTGTTAATAATAATTAATACTAAAATTATGTTTCTATATTATCTACATATATTATTAAAAGTATTTAAGTAATACATTGAACGAAAATTTCGAAATTATTTTTTCGTATACGTCCTAATAATAATATCATTTTTACATAATATACCACGCTGAATCCAAAGAAATTGACAAATGATCAACTTCATAATGTTTACCTATTTTTATTATTATCTTATTTAAATGTTTGACCTCGGCCCGAAAATAATTTTGCCAATTATTTTTCAGTCTTTTAGCCAAAAAATATATTTATGTTTTTATTTTATTCACCGAAGTTCTTGTAAATGTCTGTTGAACATATATAGAAATATACTTTTAAATACTGTTTTACATAATAAATTATTTTAAAATACGTATTTTATATATATGAGGATAATTATTATTTACAAATAATTTTTAAAATGTACAATATTCTTAAAAAAAATTAAATATAGAAAGTTTTAATTAAATTAATAAAAAGTAACCCGTACCACGTGTTTGTTGAAATTAATAATTTTTGTAAATATATATTTAATGTCTGTGTATAATAATAATAATATATTTTAATAACTAAAAAATCATACACTTTAATATATATATACTTATATTTATTTCTAAATATTGCTTACCTATAATTATATATAAATAATTATTATTTTAATTACAACTAATTAAATTATTTTTAAATACTCTACATTTTAATACTACAGTGTTCGGTATTTGTAGCACAATACAATATGATAAAAAGTGTGTAACTTTTAATCATGACTTATTCTAAGAAATATTATAATATATAATCAATATCTGTAAGAATTATTACATATTATTATATGATGTTTATTTTATGATTATATTATTATTATATGATGTGTTATATACTGTTCTATATAATAAATGTCCTTTGTTTACAATTATTTTAATATAATCTATATGAACATTGAACATCGTATAAGTATATTATAAAAAATCGTAAGTAAAAACGAGAAATAATTTTATATATTTTAAAGTCAGCTCGTATTATTATGCCAACGATATTATTATAATGCAAAATTAAATTATCAATGTAAATAACTCAAATGATACATAAAATCTTGAAACATCGAATATAAATATATTATACGTCATATATGAATAAATAATACTATGGTTGACTGTTTATATATTGTTCTTTGCCGAAATTTCGAATTTCGCGGGCTTCAGCAATTAAAACCTAACGGTATCCAAAGAGATTCGAATTAAATTTATCACTGTTCTCGCCCTCCGCTCCACGTATAATAAACAGCTGTCTGCGTAACAATACACAAAAATTTTTCTTAGTGATTGTCGAATGTTGATTTGTGTGCGTAATAGCTCGAAAACTTGTATCGAAAGTTTCTGTATAGTTCTCTGGTACTCTACACGACCCGTCAATATTTGTTTCGGATAACATTGTGTGATAGCTTTTAATCGATATTGCCGTTAAATATATATACACTAAGAAATCAAAACAATAAATACGTACAATTATCCGTGTGTAGTTATATATAGTATATATTTTATATACATACATATATATATAATATATATAAATTAATTTCTGAGGTAAGTACATCCACAAAAGATTCTCATCTACTGTGAAAGATGCTAATTTTTCCCATTAAATTAAAAGTCTGTTTAGCCATGAATCGCGTTTTGTGTAAAATATATTTTGCGTTGTCAACAGTCATGTTCAATATTAAACTCGAATCACTCAACTAACCTACTTATAAATATAAAATCACTAAATTGCCAATTATCATTATTGTTTTCTTTCGTCCAGCAGGTTGGCCATGTCTGTTTTAAATCATAACTGTGATGATCAACCTGAGTGTCCATTGTGTATGGAAGCATTTGAGGTGGATGACTTAAACTTTTTTCCGTGTACTTGTGGTTACCAGATATGTCGCTTTTGTTGGCACCGTATTCGTACTGACGAGAATGGCCTATGCCCGGCATGCCGCAAACCATACCCAGAGGACCCAGCAGATTTCAAGCCACTTAGCCGAGAAGAAGTGGCCAAATTAAAGGCAGAAAAACGACACAAACATCAACAAAAAAAAAACAAGATCACCGAGGATAGAAAAGTTTTAAACAATATGCGAGTGCTGCAGAAAAATTTAGTCTTTGTAGTTGGATTACCTAATCGGATATCGGAAGCTGAAGTAATTAATTTTTAAATATTAAGATTTCGATATATTGTTTTTCTTAAACTATAAATATATGATAAATAAATAAATATATCTTATATAATAAATATATAAATATATCTTTAACTATTTCATTAAAGAAATGTGTGTATATATATATATATATATATTGAACAGGTGTTAACAAGAATACAATAATTATTTCTCAAAAAACCACAAAATACATAAACTATGACCTAAAGCTAAAAACATAAGTGTGATATGTTTTTAGCCTTTAATGAAGTTTGATTTTTTACTTTGATTTTTAATTTCTTTTCACTCATAATATTGCTTACATTCCTGGTATTCGTCATCAATTTAATGGTTTCCATTGTCAAAACTTCAATATTCAATTATTTAATATTTTATTGTTTCTTTTTATGTATAAGTGAGAATTTTCTGCATATATAGAATTAATGTAAACATTATCAAACATAGTTTCTTCATTTTGTTTACATTTACAATATTACTTTTAGTTCTATTATTATTTTTCTCTAGGAGACCTAATTTGTTTGCTTGGCCAGTACCTTTTTTTATATAATGTAAATATTTAATTAACCCCATTACCAACATATTTATTTTAAAATTATATAAACTTAATATTTATTTAATATTTTACATATAATTTGATAGCTGATTAATATTTTATTTATTAAAAAAAACTGGTATCAGCTCAAATATAGTATTACATACAATACAATATACAAAATAATAAAACTTACATATTACACCTAATCTAAAAAATTTAATTGTTCGTGAGTATTAAGTATTAACACTTAAAACCTAATGCACTTACAAATATTTAAATATATACATGAGACACATTAAAAATTGTTTAAATTTAAAAATTACACGAAAACTATTTAACCATCTTAATATATTATTCTTAGTATCAGTAAATAAAACTATTTAAATAAAAACAATAGGTAAAGGTACATTAAAATACTATGAAAATGCGTACATTCATAAAATTTAAAAAAAAAACTATTCATTGTCAAACAATGGTAATATATTAAACAGTGATTAATCTTTTTGTTTTTTTTTAACAATTTTCAAATATCAACTACCTATTAATATAAATGATTCCAAAATAATAAGTATACTTGAAAACGACTGTTGCACAAAGAATTATATTACACAAAAACATTTATATAAATATAGTATAATTTTAATATTATAATATATTTTTCAAGCAAATATGTAAATCCAAAAAGTTTGAATTTATAATTACTATTAAAGACCTTGATATCAAATCATAAAAATATACCTAAAAATGTCTTAATATTTCATTTTCCTTCATTTTTATAAAATAAAGGTATCTACACAGTTAGTATAATACAAATATGCGTTTTTGATTATGAGTTTTATTAAATTCTTCAATGTTTATCAAACTAACGATATGCTATTATTTTCTTGCATATAAAACATTATACAAATATTTAACTCATAATCCTAACTTGTGTTTTATTTGCATTGATTTCTTCATTAAATATGTTTTTAATGTTTTTTTAATAAAAATTATAATATTTAAAGTTATTCTTTGTATTATAAAAAATATATTTATATTTAACTTTCTTCCTACCTATTGTATTTTATTATTAGTAAGATTAATCAACAATTTATTTGTAAAAATTAATGCCTATTTCATTAAATTAAAGTATAACTAATTAAATTGAATATTTTGAATTACACAATATGTATTTATGTTGTATTAATATCCTGATAAATTTTCAATATATACTTTTTTTTTTTTTTTTTTTTTTTTTAATTTTATTTAAGATTAGTTGTTAATTATCTAAGAGAAATTTTGAAGTTTATAAAAATAGTAATTTCTTTCATTAGACATCCTATAGGCTACAAAATGACATTACCAAACAATTAGTAAAATGAGTGTAGTAACCTATATTATCTTGCTGGTTGCATTAACTTAATTTTATGGAAATAAAACAAACTTTAAAATCTATATTTACAAAATAAATATGTTATTTTCAAATAATAAAATACGAAATTATAATACTTTTTTTTATATTCTTATAATTAAATTAATAGTAATTATTATAACATAGAAATAAAATAATTATTTAAAAAACTTCAACATTTTAAATGAAACAAAAGTTATTGTCTTTGTCAAATTTCCATAAAAATATTTTTATTATTTTATTTTAAAAATTATCTCTATAAAGATAGTGTGTGAAAGATATCATTATAAAACTAATAACTTTTTACTCTTAAAATTCTAAAATAAAAAAAAAATTTAATTTGAAATTTTTAAATGATTTATTAATTATTTGTATGAATTATATGTATACAAATTACTGGTAACAAAATAAATAAAAAATTAATTTTAATTTGAAATTTCAGACGCTCAAAAAACATGAATATTTTGGAAAATTTGGGAAAATATTAAAAGTTGTTATAAATCAAAGTACATCATATATTGGCACACAGGTAAGATTATATAGCAGTTATAAATAAAACCTTAAATTTTGTATATGTGTATGTGTTTTTATATGTAATTCTATTTTATTATTGTCATCATTTATATTTGAATTAAATATGTCTAAATTCCATTTATATTAATTATTAGCAAAACTAAAATTTCTATAATTTATTAAATGTATTATAAATTCTTAGGGTCCAAGTGCAAGTGCTTATGTAACGTATTCAAGATGTGAAGATGCACTTAGAGCTATACTTGCGGTCAACAATGTTATTATAGATAATAGAGTATTAAAAGCATCATTGGGTACAACAAAATATTGTTCAAATTTCATGAAAAATCAACCGTGTCCAAAAACAGATTGCATGTATTTACATGAAATGGGTAATCACAGAATTAAATAATCATTTAAATTTAAAAAAGCATAACATATTAATCATCAATAATTGTAGGAGAACCAGAGGCTAGTTTTACTAAAGATGAAATGCAGCAGGGTAAACATCAAGAATATGAAAAAAAATTATATGAGCAGTATAATATTGTATTAAGGTGTGTAATAATTATTTTCACATTTCAAAGACTAGTATTTTATATTTTTACTTGAAAAAAAATAGGAGACCTGAAAATTCTCCTCCAATTCAAAATTCTACAAATAATGGTGCCATTGAAAATTTGTCACAAAATAATAAAGAATCATGGCCTTCTTTAAATAATGGGAATTCGCGCAATCATTCACCAAGTAAAAAAATGTTTATTTTATATTTTTCTTAAAACTATTAATTGTTAATCATATTATACTTATTTACTTATTCAATTGACATTTATTTAGTCGAAGATGATAGATTATCTGAAATTGAATTTAATTTAACAAATCACAATTTACTCTCTGATAAAACTACAGAAAAAATTGAATCTCAAAATGTTAAAATTAATGGACACAAAAACAAAAAGAAATCTAGTTCACCAGAAAATAGGTTTGTACATTTTTGTTTTAATATGTAAGAATAACTAAACTGTAACTCAATATATTATATAACAAAATGTAAAGAATAGATGTGTTTCTTTGTAGTAAAAATATTAATATTTGACAATTATACACCTTACAAATTTTAATATATCTATTAAAAACAAAAAGAACTAAAAAAATGAAAATGATCTTTATGGAAATCCCTTGTATCAAATATTATTTTTCAAAACAATACTCTTACATGAGTCACAAATAATCTTTGAGGTGACCTACAATAAGAAACTTTGTATATAGTAAAATAAAACAATTTATTATGGTTTACTGATATATAGCAAAGGTCTCTGGTGATATCTTTATACTGTTCTTTGTTAATTTTGAACTAAAATAATTTCTAAACAATTTTAGTCCTATTTTTAAATTAATAGACCTTGATTACTGAATTTTATTGTTATATCATTTTAATTTTGTAATAAAATTAATGTGTTCGGTTAAGATCAATAATTGATAAAAATATATTTTGAAAGTGTAGAATTTGTTTTAAATTTTTTTTTATTTAATAATCTGTGTTTTATAACAAAAATATATTTTTGTAATTTTGATAACAATTTTTGAGGAAAGAAAGGATAATATTACGATATATATTCTACTAACTAAAAATATTTTGTTTATTAATTTTTAGTATAACTTAAATATTACTATTAAATTTAATTATAAAATATTAATGTATTATTTTAGGAAAGGTAAAGTGAAAACTCCAAATTCTATAATACCTTCAGCTGAAGAAGAACAATTAAATACATTAGAAGGTGAATGTACAGAAAATAAAAGGAATTTAATAAAAGAAATTTGGAATACAGAACCATCTCTTAGCAATAATCAATCAGAAAATGATGCCCAAAATGGTATGTTCTAAATAAATATTCTTTATATTTAAACAACATAAATATATACTTTTTATTAGATTTGAGAAATATTAATGCTATAGTGCATACCATGAGAGAATTCATTGAGACAGCCATCAAATTTAGTCTGGTTACCTGCATCACTATTAGCTGCCCAATTGCTTTCTCTCGTGGTCTGAAGTATAGCAATATTTCTCTCGTGGTTTGATTCATATTATAAGCCTAGCATTAAGTACATAATTTGATTTTTGCTAAATTGAATACAACATATGAATATTTTTATTTTTATTTGGATTTAGAAACATTATTTGAAAATCCACAAAAACCAGCTTCAATATTCGAACAAGATAACAACAATTCATTTTTCTCTTCAAATTTTTCTAAATTAACAAATGGTAAAACTAGTCCGGGTATGATTATTTTAAATTGTTAATTTGTATATGTTGTTAATTTATATTTGTTTGTGTCTGTTATGTTATGTATAGTATTAAACAGTGAGTCTGATTGGATTCCACCAGTTAGTGCAATTTTACCTCAAATACCAGATGTCTTACCCCAAGTACAAACAACTGAAGATTGGCAAGCAGCATTTGGTTTTTCGAATAATAGTAATAATTCTCGGAATAATTATCAATCTTCAGATATTAATAGAACAATGGTAATTATCTAAAATATAATAATAGATAATTATGTATCAAATTAAATATATTTTTTTGTGTTGCAGTTAAATTTACCATCAGAAGACGAAATATTTAATTCAGTTTCGGTTACACAATGTGCTCTTACAGAATATATGGAACAACAAAATCATCTTAATATGTATCAATCTAGGCTTCAAAATTCCGGGTAGGAGTACAAATAATTTATATGTTAATTGTAACATTTTTTCTTTGTAATTTCTCGTGTTTTTCTATTTAAAGATTTTCTTATTGCACAAAATTAATGGATAATCTTCATATAAATAATACGGGGCCTACAAGAACATGTTTACCACCCCCTGGATTTTCATCAGCTCCTAATCAAGTCAATTCCTTTGGTATAAGTATTCCTCGTAACACAGGTAATTTTAAATCCCAGTAAATATTAATAAGTTAAATAAAAAATTTTAATGTATAAACTAATTTTATTACGATAACAAAACTGAATATTTAACAAAATTAAAAAGTTATTTGCAAATACTGTGTTTTCTTTTACAAATGCATGTATGTAATACCATTTTAAACAAATATTTTTCAGTAATAATAAATATATTATTACACTAATATATTATAATTAATAATTATTACCATTCTGTCATCAAAATTCCATTAAATGAAAATACCATAAAATTAATTATCTACTATATTAACATATGCTTTTAAACGTCATTCTTATTATCAAAATTTAACTATATATTTCAATATTATATAATGTGTGTATTGGATTAAATGCAAATTATAAACTAATTTTCATGTATACAATGATTTTTTCTGCACTAACATCATTTTTACTTATGTAAACTATTTTATTTTAAATATAAAAATATAAACTTCAAATTAAAACTAAATTTATTAACTAAAAAGTTGTTTTTTCGTCAAATAATAAACATGTTTAATAATTTATTTCAAATCCCCTCAACTTTGAATAATACTTATTAATAATTACAGAAGGGACAATGATGTGAAAGTTATATAGAGAAAAGCTCTATTTAGATATTGTATTAGTCTCAATAGTAATCATTTTACATAATTTTAAAAAGTTATATTAATTAATATACTCAATTTATATTTCTATATACGTCAATAGGAATTAAATATTAAATGCCAATAATGAAAATATATTAAGAGTGATTGAATAATCACATTCCACAGTTATAAATTTCTAAATAATGTTTGCAGGTAACACTAATAAAGTGCCACAAAATAATCCATTTGCG
The DNA here is from genome assembly GCA_025469175.1 of Geopemphigus sp. TES_GeoC_2020. Classification (NCBI taxonomy): domain Eukaryota; kingdom Metazoa; phylum Arthropoda; class Insecta; order Hemiptera; family Aphididae; genus Geopemphigus; species Geopemphigus sp. TES_GeoC_2020. Next base: position 15,510 of record JAIPRN010001797.1, read on the forward strand.
TTACAACATTTACATCAATCGTCTTCTTCACACAGTGAGTGTTACACTTTATACTAAATAAATAAATATATTTTAAATAATAATTTATGTATTTAGATTTGGATTGGTCATCGATAGATCCAGCAATAGTTACAGCAACACCTCATTGCAATTTATACACAACACCACCACCACCACCTGGTTTTAATATGAGACAAGCATTTGACTCGAATCTGTGGTTATTTAACAACCTCATATAAATGTGCCTTTACCTCCATGTGATAATTGCGTAAAAAAAGAAATAGTAATGGCAGACTTTTATTTCAAATTTGGTTCGTGCATTAATACTCTTATTCGTTTTATTTGTAATGACTAATATAAAAAAACATGACCGGACTTCTAGCTGTTGATTATTTTATGATTAATTGTATTATGTTTATATATTTCTACATCTCTTGATTTTAAATAGATTTAAAATATAGTTAACAACGTATTTATTATTCATATATATATATATATATGCAGAAATTTAATAAAATCATATATTAGATGTTCAAAAATTAAACTTTACAAAATTACAAACATATATAGTGTCAATAATACTATAAAAGATAATAATATAACCTTATTTGTAATTAATAATTAATATATAATATAATATAATTATTCTTAATAAGTTGATGGACTTGATTGCTAGAGCAGTTATGTACATGATTGTATTTTGAGTCACTTATATCTCAATAACTGTTATAGTTATCGAAAAATTTGTGAGGGCTTTTGTTATAGAAGACTATATTTTAAAACCTTAGAAACAAAAATATTTAGCTACTTTAGCAGCAAATTACGTAAAAGTATACTTATTCCTTCTTTTATAAAATAAATTATAAATAACGACAAATGAGTAAAAATATTAATCTCTTAATTTATATTGATTAGATAGAATAATTATAAATATATTAAATCATAGTCATATATGGATATTTTAGTTGGGTGAAAATAAAATTTGTAGGTTATTACAATTTAAAATTGGTGATGGTTTGCAAAGCAGGGTCCTAAACAAAATGGTGGTTTTAAAATGCAATATTTGCATTACCAAAATGTATTTTTTCTAATTTTGTTTTTGTAACATTCTTGGTAGCCCAAAAAATATTTTTTTGACCATCCTAAAATAAAACGAGTAATTTACAATTTAGATTTAATATTATATAAGTACTTTAAAAAAGTAGCTTCCATCACCTTTTTGTAATGGTATCTTTTCTTGTAAATGTGTTATATTTGAATTTGTATAGCTTCTTTTCATAAGTTTGTTAACTAATTGGTTTCCAATTTTTATATTTGTTGGTAAATCAACAAGGCTCTTGATTACTCCTCAATGTTAATGTATGTAATCTCCGTTATAATGAATTGAATACATATTTTGTTGAATAAATAGTATGAACTCCATATAGTTATATCAAGAAGGTGAAACATAACTTTCTTGTACCGTTTAATTATTTTTCTTGGACTCGAATAATCACTGTATAATTTATCTAATAATTGATATAGTTTTGTCTTATTTTTTTATTTTATTCACTCATAATATCCGCAGTTGATTTATTAAATAACTAATAATATTACACGACATTTTGTTATATTTTATAATAATACTAACATTATTAATTAGCATTTCAACTGAACCAACATTGGCACATTGTAGGTTCTATTTTAATAATCAGATAATATTGTATATCTATAACTTAAAAATAATGTTTGTAAAATCTGTTTTAAATATTTAATCATTTGCCCGACCTGTTATTATGACATAATAAGACACTGAATAATTTTTAATATGCTGAAACCATAACCAAACAACTACTTATACTACTAGCTTTGTCATTTTACGACTTAAATTATTATGACTGCTATAACAGTGATTGTCCATCATTGTGTTAATACTAAAAATTAATTTTAAAAACTTGTATTTTGCACATTTCCTTCAGGTTTAATTTAATATTTGATCAAACGTAATGTACATTAAAACTTTAGTGCTAGAAGTCCAAAACCCTAGTAATAACATTTTTTTCATATATATATATTTTTTTTACAGATTATAACCTAACAAAATCCAACGCAATATTTTAACATTATTTAAATGAATTGTTTACGATTCAAGAAAATAAAAATCGCCAACATTTATTATTAATACATTTATAATCTTAATTATTATTCTTAAATATTATATAAATTGAATATCATAAAATTACGTAGAACTGCTTCAAATATTTTATAATTTTCATTTTAGTTAATAGTTCTTTAATACAACCTAATCAATTATTAACTCTCAAAATTGCTGGAGGTGAAAACATACTGTGAAAAGTGGAATATTAAAAAATGTGTTAAATTTTTAAATTTATTATTGTTTTATTTGCTTGAAAAAATATATCAGCAAATTGAAATTGAAGTCATATTATGTAAAATGGGGAAAGTCATTGATTTTTTTTTAGTATATTGTTATTTTTTTACCAAATAAGCCAACTGTGTTGTATATCGTTTTTTCAATTGAAACATTCTCGTCGTGATATTTATATATTTTCTATTTTATTTAAAATTATAATAATACACGTGACATGTTCGTCTTGAAAGTTTCTAAAGTACATTTTAATGTATATAATAGATCATTTACGTCGTACTGTGAATGATTCTACTATTCAATAACACCATGCAATTTTAACCAATTATGCGTACGATCATAAAACAAGACACACTGTGGCAAGACTAAAATTATACCCTATGGATATTTTTAAAAATATAATTTATTCAACCTCTAAAATCAAAATAAGATAAACATTAGATGGACTTGGCCAAAGCCCAATATTAAAAAAACTAAACTAAATTTACAATATTTTATAAAAATATTTTTTTTAATATCTTTAATAATGGTTTTGTAACTTATTCAATTTTAAAAAATACACACATTTTCACCTAACCAAATTTTCCCAGACTATAAATATGAGTTTAAAATTGTATTTTTACAAAGGGTGTTTAAATGAATTTACTGAAAAAATATTTAAAATTTTTATCTGTCAGTACTTAGACATTGAAAATTAATAGTTTATTTTAATTTGATTTAAACTTACCAAAAATCAAATGTAAACATCAGTAATTTACATTCTATATAGTGCAATGGAGTATATTTCAAATACAAGACTAGTCCATATCTTTCAGAAATAAAATGTTTCGGTTCAAATGTAACTATTAATATTAAAAAAAAAAATTATCCATACTTGCTTTGTAGTATTTTTTTTTATTTAGTAAAAATTTGCATATAATTCAAGTCATCATTAAATCAAAATTCTATACAATATTGCATTGTCATTCAATAATCTATTTACGTCAAATGTAGTATTTAAAAGCTAAAGGAAGTTCAAATTACAAATGATAAAGTTATTTTAAATAACATCGCATTGACAATTGTAAGGGCAAACAATACATTGAGAAAGAATACCTCAAATACTAAACTATCCTAACCTCTAATTACACAGAATAAAAAAAGAGAAAAAATAATAACTTAGAAAAAACTAATTAAAAAAAAAAACAACATAAAGTGGATCATTCTTGAGTTTGTACAATGAGCATAATACTTCCTTGTGAGCTGTCACACTCCACTTGATGATTGTTCCAGTCTTTACTTTGACAAAATGTAGAGCAATACGGTGTACGACGACATAACGAACACTCGGCAAATGCATCTCTATTGCAATTGGCACACTAAAGTAGAAAATTGGATATTTTATTATCGCATATTTAAATATTATTGTGTTATCAAATAACCACTACCTTTTTAACTTCTGGTAAATTAGTGGTACTCGGTTGCAGTCCTGCCGTAACAGTGGAAATTGTCTCCACTTCAAAATTATTCCTATAAAAAATAGAATTTATTTCTAAAACCAATATGTCGAAACCAACAATTTTGAATTACCTATTTTCTATAGCACTTTCTTTAGCTTGCTTAAGTTCAGCTAACAAATCTTGTTTTTCTGTATTCCACTTGTATTTGGCTACACGCATTGAGTTACGAAAATGGTGAACCATTTTTATCATTCTCGATGACATCTTGATTTCAAATGAAATAATATTAATGAAAATGATACGCACGAATATATGAATTAGATATTTAACGTTTATTGGCTTATTTAATCGTAATAGAAAAATATATCTTACATTTTCTAACTTTTTAAACATATCTTCTATTGAATCATTAGATTGCACAATATCAGCTTGAGAAATATCACCTGTCTGAATAAGTAATGGTTCTTCATCTTTAATATCCAATAGATCATTATTATCCAACGAAACACCTACACTGCTATCACAACTATCTTCATCGTTACTAATAACCGTGCCATCTTCAAGTTTTTTCTTTTTTGAAATACCGGATGAATGCTTTTTAGTACGTATTCGTTTATAAGGAGTAAATAATCGTATGGGACCGGTCTATATAAAAAAAAAATTTAAATAACTTAATAAAAATACAATTTTCTAAGATTAAGTACTGCGATTAATATAATAAATTTACCGCAGATTCATCATCACAACATGCTGCACATGTACAACTCATAGCATGGGGTAATAAAATTCCGTCGTATATTAATGTTTGCAAACTACGGCCACCGAATCGTATACTTCTTTTCCAGTCCTTGCTTGAAGCCCTTCCACAAAGAGCTTCAAACTCACTGGGTGTATACCACTGATTCCCAAATTTAATACACTTCCCCCGACAGCCAGAACCAAATTTTTTTTTATGCAGTTCCGCATTAGTAGTCTATAAAACAGATAAAATTTAAATTATTAAAATTGTAAACAATAAAAACAAATTTTAAATTATATTTACTTTGCACCGGATAGGTAATACTGGTAACCTGGCAGCTTCAGAATATGAATAACAAGGTGCTGCATTAGGAGATGACACCCCTTGGTCAGTTTCTTCCTCATGAGCATTATTAGTGATAGAATTGTCTGGTCTAAGAACAATATGAGCAGTTTTGAAAGTACCATCCTAATTAATGGCATTTTATTAATACATATAATAAATATATATATATATATATTTATTTATTTTAAAAACGCAGAAATTGAAATTACTTCAGCTCGAACTACAGTACGCCAGGTATCGTTGTCTACCTGTGTACGTGTATCACAATTTAAACAACTATTATCCACACATAAGAGAGGCTTGAACGCATTTGATTCGGATAACTAAAACCAAAAATACATTCGAATTAAATTACTTAAACGTTTAAATTGTAAAATATAGTAATTACTTAAATTATAAACAATAAATCTATTATTTTCGTTAATAAACTTTAAAGTTCAAATATTAGTATATCATGTTTTATTAAAAAAGTTTAAATATTAAACTTATTATTATATATTTTAAAAATTGTTAGACGTACGTGCTAATCAAAATAATTCCATTATCGTAAATGATAAACAGTTGTAAAAACAATCTTAATAAGTATTTTAACGATGTTATAAATTATAATATACAATTTAAATTTTTTTTTAATGTTTTTAGAAAAACATCTATCTATTTAGAAAATACAAATTATTTACATCATAAGTTTTCAATTATATACTAATTATTGTTTGAAAAGTATTACGTTAATTTTAATTTATCACCACAAAATTCGCTAAAAAACCCGTTTTTTTTTTGCAGAAAATTAAATTAAAAAATATATATATATATACGAATATTTGTACAGATTTTTAAAATATTTTTAAGCGGACTTTTGAAAGAGTTAAATTCGCAGTATAGTAACGGAGCAGGATAGAAATTTAGGTCACACAAAACGTCAAAAACTTCGCGAAGATTTAACGGGTGGAATGACAAAAAAATGAAGAAAAGTACCAATAATAATAATAAAATATTATTACGCCTCGCAAAAATCGAAAAAAAAACACGAAACGACACTAAAACGACGCGAATAAAATTAACGACCGGAATAAAAAGCCCGAATATAAGCGATCGATTCCGTAGGAATTGCAGAACAGAAAACGTCCTGGTACGTAAGTAATACGCTACGACCGTTCGAAATAATAATAAAATACGTAAACGAGCGCGCGCGCGCCCGCACATTCACCTGCAACGACTCCGCAGAAATGACGTTAAACGTCGTGCCAGCGGCCGACACATTAATGAGCTGCCCGACGGGTATGGAGGACACTTGCACTTGAGACGAGGACGCGTGTTCAGATACGGCGGAGGTGTAAGCGGCGGCGGCGGCGGCGGACACGGAGACGTCCGACGACGAGCCGTTGTGGTTTTCTTTCGTGGCGACGACGACGTCGGCGGCGGTGACGACTACGACGTCGGTGGCCCCCGTACCGGTCTCGGCCATGTCCGTCCGCTCGACGACATTTTCCGAATGACGCAGCCGACCGCCACCGCCAACACGTTCGTCCATCGTCGCCGTCGCCGTCGACTGCAGTCGTTGTTGCTGCTGCTGATGCTGTTGTTGTTGTTGTTGTTGGTGGTGTTGTTGTTGTTGTTGTACCACCACTTGTTGCAGTTGTCGATGTTGTTGTTGTTGTTGCTGCTGCTGTTCATCATCGGCGTAAACGCCACCGTCAATCACGGACATTGTTATTAGTGTTATTTTTCGCGTTCCGTTATTTTTTACCCGTTCATTTAAATGAAAAAAAAAATAAGAATAAAAATTCGGCGCCGTCGGTCTCGTTTGTCGCTCATAGATTTCACTCGACGGCCGTCCGTCTTCCGATCGGAACCCGCGCCGAAAACGGACGTCCGCGATACCGGTAGAGACCCACGCTTCAACGCCCCATCATTTTGTTATCGATATCGTTGTTATTGTTATCGTCGTAAATAACTCAATAACGCGTATTATCTGCTTGGCGGTTATTGTATGGTATTTAACTACGTTTAGACGTCGAGATATACACCGATGCAACCGTGCGATGGCGGACGGTAGTCGATAGATAATGGCGATCGCCGTAAAAAGATAATACCGCCGAGTTCGTCGTCCGGTGCAGCTACCTAACGTCTGGTGGTTTCGTTGTTTTTACTATCATATCGTTTCACGCGTAGGCGCGATTTGCCTTTATTTCGGATTTTGGAATAAAGTTTTTTCGTTTTAGTTTCCTATCCACGCGTAATTATATAGTTACTTTTTTCTAGTTCGCGTGTTTATTGATGTAGGGTGATGGAGAGGAAATTAACGATGTTATACGGTGTGAGGAAATACAATTACGAAATTGGTAAATAATCTAGCGGCGTTCGATTACACTTGTCGATACGATATAATACGTGTTGTAATGCTCAAGAAAACAATTTTCAGCTTCAGTAACGGATCTGAATTTTGTTGGCTACACTGGGCATTTAAATCGATATGCGCGCGCAACAAACTTGGGCTACATTAAATGTTTACATTATTCGACTTAACGACTTACAAGACTTCCTGAATAGAAAAATGAGGTGCTTAAGAAATCAATTTCATCGTATAAATTTAAACTCAGCTCCTTGAAGCACAATACTGTGTGCAATTCGCAAAATTACATACGTAATACGAAATTGGAAAGTGTATTTCGATACATTTTCTACGTATTTAAAGATCTTATTGTTATTTTTAATTCTTGTTAGTTATTATTCCAAAACAATTTATAAATCAAAAAAATCATGATTTTCAAAAAACTATAAGATACCTAATCTCGTGGAAATGTGCTTGTTAATGTTAAAAGATACTCTTAACATCATCAATTATCATTTATATTCCTAGGCTTCAGATACATGAACGGGAAAATTTTGTTATTATCTGTTTATTTATTTGTTTTTCTTTTTTATGTAAAATCTGCTTTTTTCTTAATTATTTTAATTCTAACTGTGTATACTGATATTAATTTTCCGGTATACTGTAATTTTTGGTAACCCAAAAGTGAACAGCTCGCTCCAAGGAATTTTATATATATATATAAAAGTAAATTAATAAATAAATAATTTGAATGCTTCAAATACAGTTTTGAAACGTAAATGGTCATATTCATAAAACGTCTTTTGTAAAAAAATATTAAGTTTATGCTAACTATAAGAAATCTATAATATTAAATTTCACCATTACCAATCAATTCTTGATTTTTTAAATAATATTTAAAATGAGCTCCATCCAACAACAAAAAATTATCATTAATCAATATAATATACAAACTGACTTTTTATAAAATATATATTTATTATTTATTTATGTAGTTTTTTCTAACAAAACCAGTGATAAATCAAATATTTTATAGCGAAATTTTACAAATACTAAAATTTTGTTAGAGTACATTAAATACTTAATTTTGAAGTACTTTAAGTATGGTATACTTCGTTTTTAATGAATGTTTTAATTTTAATTAATTTTCCGATCAAAACTACGTATTTTTCTGACCGTCGCTAATGCGCCGACTCGCGTCACCAAATTTAATTTTTCTGTATTAATGTGATCGGTAAGATTTTTAATACAAATAATACATGGACCCACGCCATATTCAGAATTTATAAATATATTACCAAAGTTCTGTTATTAATACATATACACTTTTTAATCGTTGGTTTCCAATTCTAAATACAGTTTTAACAACCAGACCAGGTAAAACTGAGTAAACATTTTAAAACGGACAACTTTAAACCAAACTATGGCTTTGATTGAGCTGTCTAAATTTAGAATAAAACGAACGTTCTATTCTAAACCAAATAACACAATATTGCCATGTTCAATAAACACTATTGGGAAAACATATCTATTTTTATAATTTATATTTGAAAAGTTAACGGTGATAACGCCAAAAACATCGATTACGCAATATTTTTGATTATTGTTAAAAATAATATATTTTTTAAATTTGTCAATCTTTTAATTCATTTTGTTTTTCTGCGACAAATACAAGTTTTCTACTTCTGTAAATTAGTTTTCGCGATTCAAAATATAAACCAATCATAAAGTACGTATTTTTTATTTATGAAATTATATGATATAAGTATAAAAGTATTTAAATTGTTAAGTGTCTTATTTTTAACGTTACTACTATCGAATATTATAAAATGTTTAAATTAAATTATAAAATATTAGAATAAGACTATAATAATATATCCATAAAATAAATGGATCATTATTATCTGCCACTATTTGATTGCGTAATGTTTTTGTTTATTTTGTATATTTGTACACTTACCTATTGACTTAATATTTAAGAAATAATTAGATTTTTACACGGTTTTTTATAGCATATTTTAGTTTGAAATTGTGTTTAAATAGTTTAATTAAAAATTCAATGATAATTAATTAAATGTATAAAATAAAGATAGATGTATTTCGTTAAAAAGAAAAACTTATTCTTTTGTATTAAATATATTTTTTAAATAAACTATTAAATATAGATTGTGATTTAGGATTACATACTACTTGCAATGGTACAGTTATGATTAGTCAAATTTACATTTTGTACTTCTAATATTTGTTATCCTTGCATATTTTTAAATATGACTGTGCCCTATATGAGTATGTAATTTAGTTGTCTTTTAAAATTTCTGAGCCCTAACAATTATCAATAGGGCTTATTTTCGACTTAATAAATCCCTTTATGTTAGTGCCTAAATTAACTTCAAAGTTCTGGCTTGTTTGACCAAGACTATTATTCCCTTCTATATTTCACTTTTATTATTCTCTGTTTATCTAAATAATACTCGGTAATATCCCTCTTATTCATCTAATGTGATTCATCAATGTTAACTCTTATTTAAAATATTGACAAAATCTGTTTAATTGTAGGTCACATTTTTAGTGTGTTAATTGAAACATTGTATTATTTTTATTTTATTTTAGAAATTAAACTTTAACTATTATTTGTTTCAAAATATAATAATACTTATATCTATATTTAATATTAAGTGTGTATATATATATATATATATATATATATATATATATATATGCATGTGTGTTGGTCATATGGTTTTTTATATTATTTTTGTTTTTATGCTAAATTTTAAGTTATTTGTAGATATCTACATTATTTCAATTTGTAATATTTTCTTCCTAAAATTAGAATCTGTATTTGTTTTAATATTTTTGCAAATTATATATCTATACATAATAAATAGTTTGATAAATAAGTAATCGTACTATAATTCTAAAAACTAAATTTTTGTTATCTAAAAGATAAAACTAAAATAAATTTTCAAATTAAAATATTAAGCATTACGTTTAATAAGAGTACTATTATTTGAATATTGTAATTATTACTATTTTTAACCATAATTGAGGAGTTAGAATAATACATATATATGTATGTATGTATATATAATGCTAAAACAAGTTAATATTTATGTTTAAATTATGTAGGTACTTTACAAAAAATATTTTTTTGAAATCTACGTAGTAAACTAGGTTATTATTATTATTGTTATGATCAAGATATTGTTGCATTTACAACTTTATTCCTGTTGTTTGAATCAGATATGTAGCTAAAGAATGGCTTGGTCACCCAAAACATTTTACTAGCCACCCTGCTATATTTTAAAATACTCAAGTTTTCAAATATTTAAGTTAAATCTTAACTGATTTTTAAAACATAATATATTATATCATATTAGTAGTATTGTTATACTTTGCGCCCAAAATCTTAAATTTGTAAACAACTATTATAATATAATTATTTACTTACAATACATAATTTGTGTATTGATATTTAATATTTTTAATAGAAAGAGCAATATTTAAATATTAATCACCAAATATAAATTATGGCCATGATTAGACAACTCTTATTATGTAATCCTAGTTATGTGTTTGAATTTAATTTGTTGTTAAATAAGTTTTTAATTAATTTCACGCAAGTACAAATTTAAATCTAAACATTTTTAATACAAGTTTTTGTTAGTTTTTAATTCATAATTTTGTTAATATTCCACATTTATAATAATACAATTTTTAGTCATTTTCAATATTTTTCACATGATTTTACATTTTTTTTAAATTTTATTAAGCAGCTCTATGAAAATTTGTATTATAAATAAATAATTTATGAAATAATGTAGGTAACAAAATAATAAGATTGCAGTTTTGTTATTTTATTTAAAGAGATTTAAACTTTTTGAAATTTTTTATTGAAATATGATCAATTTGATTAATTGTTTTTTACAACAACATCCAAGAAATTATTGTTACAATTATTTAAAAAACTAAGGTATTGGTTAAAAAATATAATTTGTTCCGCTAAGTCACATATAGGTACACATGGAATTGTTGAAAGTCATTAAATTACAAATGATGAACACGAGTTGGAGATAAATTATGAACCAGAAATTGTACCCAATCTTAAATATAATGACCACAAATTTTATTTTTAATAATAAATTTTGTTAATCTTACATTTTTATATTAATAAAGTGTACGAGTAATTGTATATTATTTTGTTACAGGTTATTTCAGTCATATAGAAGTAATGCATAATAAATAATTATAACACTTAAAAACAATTTACCATACATCATTTGACACATTTATTCACAATCTTATATAATGACTAGACTACCACAGGATTTAGATGGTTTTCTGCCTCTATTATCAACTTCCAATATTAAATTAAAAGTAAGCATAGGTAATAAATTATTTACTTATTTAGAAGAACCTACTAATTCTGTCAAATGTTCAGACATTGAAATGTTTATTGATTGCATTGTACAATGGTTATCAAATAACAACCCTAAAGTTTCTCAATATGGTATTGAAATAATTATACAATTGATTAATAGGATGAAAATAAATTTTAGACCTTATATTTCTACTATTCTGCCCATAACTGTTGATCGACTTGGTAATAATAAGGAGGCAATAAAAGTTAAAGCATTTTTTCTTTTAATGAAATTGATGGAATATCATATAATTACTCCTCAGGCATTATTTGACAAAATGTCAGTAAATGCATTTTGCCACAAAAATAGTAATGTTAAAGAAGGATTTATGAATTTATTATTATCAACCATTGAAGAATTTGGTGCTAATTGCGTAACTATGTCAAAAATTGTTCCTATGATTTCAAAACTTTTAAGTGATTCTAATGCTCAAGTGAGACATAAAGCATTTGATACACTTGTTAATTTGTATAAACATATTGGGGACAAGTTACGTTTTGATATTAAAAAAACAAATTTAATTGTTCAAAGTAAAATGACTGACCTAATGAATAAATTTGATGAAGTTAAAGCAGCTGGTGATGTATTACAAACTACTTTTGTTGGGCTTAATCTAGTAAATTATGATGAAACTGATCATATTTCTACATTAGTACCTAAATACACTTCTGGTAATATTAAAAAACCAAATTCATTTTGTCATCAAAATTCTATAGTACCTTTACAACAACAAAGTTTTCTACAAAAACCTATATCATCATTTTGTCATGTGGGTGCTATTGATGAAGATACTTTTATTAGATCTTTTGAAGATGTACCTACAGTACAAATTTTAAATGCACAAGATTTAGATAATATTATGAAAAAATTACGTGAGTCTATTCAAGATTGTAATGAACAATGGAATAAACGGGTAGACTCGTTAAAAAAAATTAGATCACTTGTATTAATTGGAGCAATGAAATATGAAGAATTTTACATTAACTTAAGATATTTAGAACATTCTTTTCAAATATCTGTCAAAGATTTACGATCTCAGGTTATTAGGGAAACGTGTATCACTATAGCATTTTTATCCCAACGTTTAAGTATTAAATTTAATCATTTTGCAGAATTCATTTTTAATAATTTAATTGACCTCGTACCAAATTCAGCAAAAGTAATTGCTTCATCTGGATTAATTGCTGTAAGATTTATTTTAGAATATACCCATGCTCCACGTATTATACCTATTCTTTCAAAAAATTTGGGATCTAAGTCAAAAGATATCCGTCGTGCATGTTGTGAATTTTTTTATCAAATTCTTTATACATGGCCAACTCAGTTATTAGAAAAACATTTAACAATAATTCGGGATTCTATTAAAAAAGGTATAGCTGATGCTGATTCAAATGCTCGAGTTTTGTCTCGTAAAGCTTTTTGGGCATTTTGTGAACACTTTTCGGAACAAGGAGAAATATTATTTAATAAGCTGGAACCAATATATCGTAAAACATTGCTCATGAATTCTGAATCTAATTTATGTTTTCCAAAGTCCATAATAGTAGAAGTTAAAAAATCGCCTCCTCGTTTGAATACCCCTCGGAACAATATTTCAATGAAGTCAAATAGTGCAATAAACTTGCAAACTACTCAGAGAGTAAAAGCTCGTACTGAATATGCAGCACTTGCTAGACAAAAAATCAACCCAACAATTTCTCCGCAATTTGTTATCAAGAAACCTGAAGAAGATATATATAAAATAGATAAGACTGAAATATCAAAAGGTCGAGTATCATTTTCACAGCCAAATAGTTGTTCAGGATCACCATCTTCAAAATATATGTTTGACCAATCAAAGCCATCTGAAAGTTCTAATATATGCAATTCTGAAAATACTAGTAGAAAATCTAGTCCTAACAGGTTTAATTTAATTGGATCAAATTCAAATAATAAACAATTACTTAGTTCACCTACATCCAAATCAGTAATAGCACAAAAAATAGCAATGCATAACCAAGGAGCTGAATCTTCTTTAGTTTATAAATCTCCAAGAAAAATAGAAAGAAAATCAATTAATAATTATAGTGACAAAAATGAAACAATTAGCATTAATTCTGAACTTTCAATCGTTTCTCATAGCCGACCATCAAGTTCATTTTATCATAATGAATCACAATATAATTTAGATAAAGATATTTGGAAAAACTCTGTTTTAGATATTGAAGATATAATATCAAACTGTGAAAGTTCAATTTGGAATAACCGTAAAGAAGGCTTGGTGTGCTTACAAAAATTTTTACAAAAAGGAAATATTATAAATAATGTATTATTAAAAAGATTAACAAATGTATTTACTAAAATGTTTATGGATTCTCAAATCAAAGCTATTAGCTTCTTTCTGGATGCTTTAAATGAATTAATTGCTACCCATAGTCAGTACTTAGAATATTGGCTATATATACTTTTAGTTAAGTTATTCAATAAAGGAGGCTCTGATATACTTGGTTCTGTGTTTACAAAAATATTGTTTACTATGGAAATTGTAAGATTATCATTTCCTTGCGATTCTCAATTAATTGCTGTATTTAAATTCCTGTCGGACCCTACACAAACACCCAATGTTAAAACAAAAATATTTGCCCTGAATTATATGAAAAAATTAGCTATTATTACAAATTCAGGATCAGTGTTTTCGTCAGCTATGGATGGAAAAAAAGATAATGTCACATTAGCACTGATAAAAATGATTGGATGGACTATGGATAATAATATAAAACAAAGTACAGAGTTAAGACAAGCTGCTCAAGAAGCCATACAAATATTATACAATTTTAATGTTTCACAAATCACATTAAGGTTATTACAATTACCAAAAGAATATCAAGAAGCAGTTTCCAAACTTATTCAAGTGAAAATAAGTAGAGGTAGTGTTGATCAATTACAATTAATAACCCAAAAATATCAGAACAAACAGTCGCCAACATCAAATCTCGCTTCACCACCTTTACAACCAGACTCTATTGACATTTCAGATGAAATATACAAAACATTAAAACAAACTAAATTTGAAGCAAAAAAATACAACTTAGAACATCACTATACTGATGAGAAGTCTATAACTTCCCATGATTCTGGAATAAGTCAAATGTCTGTGCATACTGAAACTAGCGATAATTTTAACAATTACAAAGATGATAATACTACAGAAAATGACATTGTCAAAATACTTAATGACCTAGATAAAGATGCATTGAAGGTTAATTATATACAAGTGTTAAATCATCTGAAAGAATTAATAAAAGATGGTCCATCTGATATGCTTATAATGAATTTCAAAAAAATCATCAAAGTGGATTTAAAGTTATTATTCAATGATAAACCAATTATTCGAGAACAAGCTGTAATTTTGATCACATATCTTGTTCAAAAACCAGAAATAGTTCCTTGTTTTTACAATTATACTGAATTAATTATAATGAAAGTATTAAACATGTGTTGTGATCCTTGTAAATTTATTGTAAAAGTAGCAGAAAAGTGTTCATTTGCTTTAAGCGTATGTTTACAATCACAAACAGTAGTTAAAATAATTACACCGTTAATATCGGTAAAAGAATTTCCAATCAATTTGATAGCGATCAAAATGATGACAATGTTGGTCGACAAGCACGGTAGTCAGCCTGTAGCTGCCCAAATGAAAGAAATAATGCCCAATTTATTGCAGAGCTATGATAATCCCGACAGTTCAGTCCGAAAAGCAGCAGTATTTTGTTTAGTTTCATTGCATAAGGTATTTAATAAACAAGAATTATCACCCTACATATCAAATTTGAATAGCATCAAGCTCAAACTTTTAAACTTGTACATTGAACGTGCTTAATAGTACATCACTAAAAACTATTTTATTATTACATTTGCTTTTTATCATCGAACAGAGAAAAAACAATATGCTATTTGAAAGCTTACATTAGAATAATTTTATTTGTATATTTCTGAATTAGAGGCATATTTTGCTTCTATAAACGTTAGTTTTTAAAAACAGTAATACTTAAATAATTTTTAAATGTGACCTTTTTTTTAAAATAATATAAAACATACAGTATAATATTACATGTTTTTAATTACCAACTTAAGTGTAATACGTATATTTAAATTACAATAATTAACTTTTGTGGACCAATTGCCTAATAAAGCGATTGTCTTGACCAAATATATATCTTTTTTTTTTGTTAGTGAAATATTTTTGGTTTTGTGAATTAATGTTTCTAGTTAAAATTAATTATTATTACTTGTCAAGAAATACTTTCTCTACTATTAATTCTTAAAAAATATGTTTTGCGTATTGAGTTATTTTTTTAATTAATTATTTTATTAATTTTAATTAATATTTTTATAATTATTTTTGAGTGTTTTGTCTTTAACATTTATTTTTAAGTTTAAAACGATGATTTTATTGTAGTAAGTATAAAGAAACATTTTTATTTATTATTTTACTTATTATGCAGTATTTAACTACTTCCAAACTATTTTTTTTATTTATTGATCAAATTAATATGCAGTTTATAATTTCATTTATATTTTGTTTATTAAATTTAATAGATTAAAAAATAATTACGAAATTGTTTTACATAATTTGTAGTTTTAAATAAATTGTAAACAAAATATAAATGTCAAGATGTATGTATTGATTATCTGTGTTATTACATTTATATAAATTTACTGTGTGCAAAATACTAATGAATTTATTAAAAATACATTTTATAAATACATTTTTTACTCGCAAATAGTATAAAAATGAATAATTTTTTGTTTATGATATCCATTAGTATATTCAGAAACCTGCTCAACAAAATGTTTTCCATAATTTTACTTGGAAAAGTATATATACTAATTTTACTACATCACAACGATAATGCTTTGATGACTTTCTAAAAATGTTATGTTCTTAATTGAAAATATATCTACTTTTAAATATTTTACAATTTACTTACGCTACATAAATAAACTTTTAAAAAATGGTTGATGTAAACTAGTTTTTATGAAAGTAATGTGTGTAGAATATATTTTATAGTTCAATTTTATTAAACATTAAATATATATTACTATAATTACAATGTTAATTGTTACATTAAACATTATTCGTTATTATTTAATACAATAATATTCTATAATAAAGTAAATTTGTTAATTTTGTATTTAACAATTTGTTTATTTGTAACCCCTCTATAAAATGTAATCTACATATATAACTACTACAGTTGTTTTTTGAAAAACTGCTAGCTTATTTTATTTTAAGTCTATGTCATACCTCTGAATCAAATAAGTATGCATTTTAAAATAATTAAAGTATATAGGAAATATAAAAGAAAAACAACATTATTAGTCATTACTTTCTTTAAACGAAAAAATGTATAATTCTCAGAATTGATAGATATTTAGTTTACAAAGTGTTGTTGATACATATATAAACTGTAACGTAATCATCAATAAATATTAGAATAAGAATAAGATTCAATATAATCACAAAGAATTAACATTGCAATGTGTATTCAGTATATCCACAGCTATTTAAGTAAAATAATACATAATTTATCTAAATATATTCATTATCCTTGTAGTTTATAATTACTAAAAACCAGCCACATGTTACTTATTAATATAAAAATTGTCACTAATATTAATAAATTAACTTGCCCTGCACAAATGTAATAGCGGTATGAGTATAGGGTTTTTCTCATCTGGCATTACAACAATACCTTCACTACCTTCAATTGTTACCATAGTACCTGTTCTATCTCTATATGAACCACATAAAACTTTCACATAATCATTAGGTTTAGGCATAATAGGTTCCAAATTATCATTTTCAATAGTGACAACGCGCTCTTCTTCTGGCAAATAAACACTACATGTTGCTTCACTAACATCTCTAATAATTCCAGTTTGTCCTGCTAAATCTGAATCAGCAATACGCACAAATATTTCAGTAGTCTGCCATCCTGGTGGTAAACCTATTAAATATCCATTTTATAAGTAATATTAACACAGTAGTATAATAAGAAAATGATCCATAGAATAGGGCATTTTATTTTCTATTTACCGAATGATGTTAATGATGGAGCTGCTAATCCTGGAGAAGACACTGATGATGGTGTCATCAAACTAGCATATGAACCTGATGGTGATGGTGCTGGATGATACTGTACACTGCGAGGGCTGGCAGTGTTTATTGGACTTGGAGTGTTTATATAAGAATTACTACCTGTAATTAACAAAAATTATGAATGTTATGTTAAAACAAAGCCAATAAATTAGTCAACTTACTGTTATATCCACCACCTCCGGATGGTGATATTGCTTGATATGGCGAATAAGAATGGTCTGAAGATCCATACAATGTATTTGGAGTCTGAGCATAAGGAGTACCAGGATCCATTGGATATTCTAAATCACCATCAGTTACTCTAGCAGGAGTATACCCAGCAGCTGGGTCCCAAGCTTGAGTAGGTGTTTTAGAACCATCGTGTGATGGAGTCATGCTTCCAAAGTGAGGTGTGCGGTTACCAACTTCATAATTAGGCGTCATTGAACCTTGTACAGGAGTCTTGCCACCTTCACGATATCCAGGAGTCATCATAGCATTAGCTGGAGTTCTAGAGTATGATGATGTCAATCTGCCATCCTTAGATTGTCCAACAATTGTTATGTTTCTTCTATCCACTGATATTGTTTGACATGAAGAATGAAGTTCAACTCTAGCTGTACATTCAGTTGCATCTTTTACAATTCCCACAGCACCTTTGTAAGGGCCACCAGTAATTCTTATAGTTTGACCAATTAAATCTCGATCTCTTCGAATACCACCAAATCTATTTCCACCCCCACCACGTCCACCACCACTTGCACCGAATGGACTACCTGGTGTATGGCGTGGCGATGTAATTTGGGGAGATGCAAATCCATTTTGTGGTGCAGATATAGCTTGCTAAATTAATAAAAAATCAATAAATATAAAACTTAAACTATAAACAAATATATTACTTTATTAGTTGAATTTCCAGCTAAAGCAATATGTCGTAAACGGCAAACAAAAATTCCTCCATTGTCAGTCATTAAACGAGAATATAAAAAAGCATGGTGACGATATAAATGTTTAATTTCACCATGCATGCCCTAAATCAAATACAAATTATTAACAAAATAATAAATAAAATTATACTATTATATATAAAAATTACCGTATGTGGACCATCAATAACCTTGACAATATCTCTTCTTTGTATTGAATTTCCCAAAGCGTCAACACCAATTGTATTCCTATGTTCTTTTTTCTTATTCAAAGATTGTGGTTTAGCTTCAACTAACTTTCCAGCCATATTTAAAATATGCATTTTTTCACGCTCAATTCTAACAATTACTCCAACATTTTGTGGACTAACAATAATAAAACATTAATGTAACTTATACTAAATATTAAATCAGTTCTAAATGGTTTAATACATACTCTAATTGTACTAGATCACCCCATTGAAATTGTCCAAGCGAATCAACTCCAGATGCCATGTCCGAACACAATTGCAAGTCACGAGGTAATACTTCAAGCTCATGCATTGTAACATCAGAAAATAATACAATACGATTTTGTTCAACACGTACAATAAGTCCTGTATCACCCTCATAACGACCTCCTACTACTCTTACATGATCTCCTTGTTTAAAATATTTTCTTAATTCATTTGCCATAAACTCTAATGGCATCTACGATTTAAAATGTACATATAAGTCAAAATTGTATATAATTACTATTTATCTACTTACTTTAAGATCATCATGTTTTGGCATAATAGTGACCATATCACCATCAATCGATAATACTTTTCCTTGTAAATTTATCAATTCTCCAGTACATACTTCAACATTATCACCAGAACTCAGTGACTGATTGTTAGCTGAACTATCTTTGTTGGATACAGGTAATTCTATGTCTATGCCTTCAGGAGCTTCTTCAAATTTTTCAAGTTCTGATAGTGTAGGTTTGACTCCATCAGCTGTTATTGCATTCATGTAGAAGTTTTTATACAAGAATCCTTTACGACTATAACGATTTCCTTCAAATATTAAGAAATCACCATCACTGGTAACTTCACCACCAATAGCTCTCACAGCTTCTGGATCAAATGGCTTAGCTGCAGGACGTCGCTTTTTTTTTCTTTTCAAAGCGTCTTGGTCCTAGTAATAAAAGTTAAGCAATAATAATTTGATTTCAAAAATTTTACAATAGCTCACCATTGATGATCTAAGAGCACCACGTGGTCTAGTATAATCGATTCTCGGTAGTAGTTTCAAATGTACATGATTTTGAGCCAAATCTACATAATCCACCTGAGCAATATCATCTTTGTAAAGACCTATCAAGAATAAATAATTAAATAATACTTACAACGTATATAATATATTGTTATCTATAAAATATACCTCTTTTTAATCGAACCCATTGTTTAGATCTTAAACCTGTTTGAACTTTAACAACTTTTAAAACATCAGTCATTTCTTTAATTGGAACCATTTGTTGTTTCCAAAATCCCATTTTAAGACTACTAACATTTTCAATGGCTGACTTCACATGAGTTTGTTTGTATGATTCAATATATATGTAACCCTTAACACCTTCAGGGGACACAACAGATTTAATTTTTAGTGGATCTTCAGTAAATTGATAAGCAATAAACTTGCGCATTAACAATAAAGCAGTATTCTTTTCATCACCAATACGACATTTAACCATCCATAAATTTGGATCTCTAAAATGAGACATACATCACATATATTTCTTTTACATAACATAATATAAACCTTACTTAACACCAGGTAAAAGTGTTTGTTGTGTAATTTCATCAGCAAGTTCTTCCCCGGCATCTCCAAAGTGTTTTATCGTAGCTGAAGCATCTGCATATTTTTTACGCAAGTATTCTTCAATTTCGTCTTCATTTTGAGTACTGAAAATAATTCCAAATTTATAAGAATAATGACAAAATTATAAACAATTTAAATAATTGAACTAAATATCTAATCATAAATTGCATAAGACTTAAAGTATGTTATATAATTCTATAGTTAACAATTTATCTTACTCCCAAAGATTAGTTCCACGTCTACGTCCTTCAATTTCCCTTGCGGTTGGACCTAGTTCATCAACTTCATTTGCAACAATACCATACTCTCCAGCTCCATCTTCCCAATCATCATCTTCTTCTACTTCGTCATCTACATCAGCTTCATCAATAATAAAACCACCGAAACGTTCATTTTTCTTTTTTTTTTTGCCTGGACGATCATCTTCTTCCTCTTCTTCTTCATCATATTCCTTAAACAATATTATTTATTATTAAATACTACACCAAATATATACACTTACATCTTCAGAATTAATATCCTCGCCTTCAGGTTCTTGTTCATCACCAACTTCTTCTTCACTATAACAACAATTAATATTTTATATTTATAGCACTTACTGAGAAAGTTTAAAATTGATTTACTGATTATTCTCTTCAGCTTCAGATCCACTAGGCGAACGACTTCTGCTTACACTATGACTCAACGCACGTTTACGATACTTTGGATTGAAATCTTCCTAAAAATAAATGCAAAACTGATGTAGAAAGAACATACCTATAAAAGTGTTGCAGAAGATTCACATTTACTTACCTCAGGTTCGCTACCGCTGCCATCACGATAACTCCCTTGATCACTATCATCATAATCCGACATTTCTAAATTCTAATACTGTCGACTATTGACCAAAAACCAGCATTATTTTAAAGAATTTAATTAACGATAAATAATTATTCGAAATTAATTCATCATTAACAAAACAGAAACAATACAATTCATATCGCATTAAAATTGCAGTTTGCTCTTATACAAACATAACTTTTTAATAATAAATTATCAATCGTTATCAAAAAAAAATCAAGGATATTGTAAACATAACTCGTCACAATGTTGGACTGCACCATCATAACACACAGCTGTATATTATGAATTAACATAAAAGCCAAACGAAATCTATATTTCCCATGGCAGAATAAATACTTAATCTATGGAAAAAACTATTTCTTTTTAAATTTAACTTCTTCAATAAAATTTCATAACTTAATACCAAATAATCGATAAATTAGTTTTTATGTATATATTTGTCTTTTATAATTACATACACGTATATGTATTTAGTCAATATATCAATGTACATCAGCTTATAATTTTAACAATAATAGTATTAAACTAATAGCCATATTTAGTATATAATAACAATAATATCAAACTGTAGCGTTTTTAATATTCTATTCATTTAAAACATGTATTTCTTTTGTTAAAAATTATTAAATTCTAATTTTTGATAAACTCCTGGCCTTATAAAATAGTGTACTATTATTGTCATGTATTTTCTAGAATTAAAATTTTTTAGGCAATTAGTTTAAAATATTATTTGACATACCAGTAAATAATTCGCTTATTTTTAAGTGAGCAGACTATTTTATTACTTATTTATTTTATTTATTATCTTCAAACATTTTGAATATTATATATTTTATAATGTAAATTTTGCATATTTTTTAACAATTACATCTTCTGATTATATTTAAATTATTAAAAAGACATATAATAAAGCTTGTAAAAATGTTAAACTCTAATCTTTAAACATAAAATTTTATTGATTAATCGCAATTATTTTTAAACATAAAAAAGTATCATTGTAAAATATTTTCATTTTACTCAAAATAGAGTTTAGGGTTTTGTATTTCATAATATCTAGATTAAAAACACTTTATTTTGTAAATAAAACAAAATCTAATATGTTGAAATTCATAATTTTATCAATCAGGTGCAAATAAATTTTTCATTCCAAAATCGTATATTTTTTTAGACCAAAAAACTATGGTTTTCCTACAGGCCAGTTTTTCTAATTTTTAAAATTCGAAATTCGCTAATTCATTAATGTTTCACATTTAAAAGTCAAAGTAGAGTTTGACATATATTTATATTTTAAGAGAAAAATATACAACAAAAACTAAATGTTAATAATTATTCATAAAGTATTATTAGCTTTATTTTTTAGTTTTTCAATAAACATCATACAAATTGATTCCATAATGTCAGTAATTCACATATATTTTTTTATTATAAACTGATAATAGGGAAAAAACTGGTATGAACCTAACCACTCCTTCCTGGTTGCCAAAATATATTAATAAATAACATCACATTACAATATTTGTACATATTAAAACATAACAGAATATGAGCAAGGTTTATCTTTACAATTAATGATTAACATATACAACTATGTCTAATATTATTTCTGTTATAGAATGTTTGTAGTATATCTTATATTGAGTTACCAATTACCTATTATAATACCTATTGAAATTTAGTTTGATTTTTCAAAATATTGCATAAACGAATAGCGTAATTTTTATAGATGCTGATGATTAAATATATATATTTCATAATATTAGAAGTCAAATAACTATAATTGTATAAAAAATATAATAACTAATACATATTTAAATATACATTTTTTATTTAGTATACTAATAAATGACTAATTAGACATATTTTTAAAATACTTTTTGTAATATATGAGATAAGTTTACATATGTAACTTTAAATAATTTTTTAGTATTACAATATAATATATTAAATTATAATATAATTGGTCAATGAAGTGTTGTTAAAATTACTTATTTTTTGGATAAATATTATTGATATCAGTACCTGTAAAAAATGTGTATACCGGATTAGCTTTGATATCTCTATTTATAATTGTCGATTGCCTCTGTAATTATTTTATGGATGTTTAAGTTTTTTTGAAAATATATTATTC